>NIPQ01090314.1:0-14675 GCA_002806875.1 Lepidotrigona ventralis hoosana
AAAAATTTTTTAATAACATCAATAAATAATAATTTTATATAATTCACTAGTTTAATTTACACAGTGTGTAAACTAGTTTAATTTTAGTCAAAATATATTCATATATTTCAGAGAATATTGATTAATTTACTATTAATCAGTATAATTATTAATTAATTCTAAGATTATTTTCTATTCATTTTTGTCGTGACTTTATTAACTTTATTAAACTATATATTAAACTTTTGTGTACATATGTGATCCATTTAAAAATGGCTCCTCTAACATTCTTATTTGAGGTTATATCATGGGGTTATTTTATACAATATACGCAAGAAAATCACTTCTTTTTAAGTTTTTAATAAAACAAATAACACTATAGATAAAAATGGAGAAAATGAATAATAGAGATATTAATTTATTATCTAAATTTAAATCTACTTTTGCTGAAAAAGATTGGAATGAATTACTAAATCTTCTTAACCCAAAAATGTTTAAACCTTTTGAATCAAAGTATGATTTGTCAAATAACATGGTATAATATGTAATATAAAAATAAATAATTCATATTAGTATAACAGATTGAAAAATTTCAGGGAATTGGTTGCTTCACCAATTTTAGCAAAAATAGCACAAATTCTTACAACAGAAAATTCTGATGTTCCAAACAATATAAAAATTGCTTGCTTAAAATGTCTAGGAAATTCTTGTTTTAATCATTATATCTACAAAGAATATGTTTTAACTAACATTGAAAAAGGAACATACAGTCACAAGTTGTATTCTACTCTAGCAAATATTGAAAATTTAAAAGAAATGGAAAGTTCTAATCCTTATCCATTTGATTCTTACTTTCCTTATGAAGGAGTGATAGAATGGACAATGAAGTTTATTATATCTTGTAAAACTGACAATCATGAGAAATTAGAAATTTTGAGATTGAGTATTCAGTTCCTATGCAATCTGTTTACGTTTGCATGTAAAGATAATCCAGACCAATGTGATATACCACAATATTTATACGATACTAATTTAAAGGACGTGATAATGTAAGTATTATTAATATGAATTTACATTTTTATCTGACTATATTGAAATATTTTCTAATAAATTTTTCATTTCCTTATAGAAGTATGACACATTCTGAACATATACCAATTGTTAGAGCTTCATGTGCATTTATACACAATGCTTTAAAAGAATTTGAAGGAGAAACTTTTTTGGAAGGAGAAAAAAAACTTTTATGTTCGCAGTTATTGAGACCATCTAAAGAAGGTTTTGAAAGTGCAAAGGAAGCTCTCATGTTTTTATTATGTGGAAAAGATGTGCTACAGTATACATACAGTAATATGACTATTGAAAATAAATTATGTTTATTGGAAATAATTTATAACGAACTCTCAGACACAAGGCACAAATCTGAAAATGAATATATGTTTACGAAAGAGACGATTGAATTTTTAATTGAAAGATTTTGTAGACGAAGTGACTTAATTTTGAAAACAGTAGATACATGTTTAGATGAAATAGAACCTATAGAAATTGTTATTCTTCTTGATATTCTTGGTGTCTTAACTTCAAGATTATATGAAGAATACAGTTTTCTTAAAGATCATAAAAGCTTGCTTATTAACTGTACTTGTAAGTACTCTTTTTTATGCTATAACTATTTTGGAATACAAAAATGTTTAATGCTGTATTTTTCACAGATTTATTACAGTCTATTCAAATGATTGGAAAACAATCAGATAATTATTTTACACCACTGCAAAAACTGAGTGATGTAGCTTCAGCAATACAAGGAACAAGGAATAGTGATTCAAAACCATGTTCAAGTAGCGATGAAAATAAATTGAATTCGACAATGACTGACCTGCAAAATCATCCTACATTTGGTTTTAAAGCTGGTTTAATAAGAATTATTGGGAACATGTGCTATAGAAATAAGGAATGCCAAGATCTTGTAAGTATTAAATTTTTGTTTTCGAACAATATTTCAAACGAAATATTTATTAAAATACCAACTGTCGATAATATAATCTATCACAGACGAGGTATCTCGTTCATGGTATTGCTTGGAAAGTAGCGCCCTAAAGTCCCATACGGAAGTAACCGCAACTACGTCGTGTATTACAGAATAACTACGATAACCTCATACATCGAACACTTTCTCAAACGAAAAAGGCTAAAATTCTTTTTTTTATTAGTTATCGATTTACTAATTTTTAAAGCGATCTCGTTTATCTTGCGGATTCTAACCTTCAACCCTGATCGTTCATTTATCACGTGTACCCGCGTACAAAGACTTTTTGTGCCATAGATCATCTTCTGACACACGAAACGAAAAACAATAAAAGGCAATGAAGCGCAGGATAAAGTGTAAGTGAATATTATAACCCTTACGTTCAAGACGGCCCTCCGGTTGCTCGGTTTTTATTTAACTCCTTTATGCGTACACGGGTTTTCGAGCGATCATTATTACTTTTTATTGATTTCATCTCTCTGGCGCGCTAGAGACGAGCAACAAAAGAAACGAGAACGGATCCCGCGTGGCGCGCACTGTTCACCGAACAAAGGAAAATTAAGTATCCTGTCTGAGTCGAAGACGCGGCAATTTAGCCAGCATCGGATATCGCGTTAATATATTAGCAAGTTCGAAGCCATGGCCGCTCTTTTACTGCGTTCGAATCGTTTTATCTCAGTGCACGCATGCGCACTACACAGGAGCGTGCACACGAAGGAGACCTCGATTCCTTTCTTTTTTTCTTTTCTTTTTATTATTTATTTTTCTCTTTATCCTTATTCCTTTTGTATCTGTATCTGTTTGTTATGGTTCGAACGGTTGGAAAGGTGTCGAAGGCGACCGTGTTCTTAAATTTCGTTCTGTAAACACGGTGTTTCGATCCCTCTTGAGCAATTTTCAAATGTGCGTATCCTCGTCGCGATTGGTCGTAAAATTATGTGACGTTTTCCCGCGTTATGTCGTTAATATATAATCCGGTGATGGTCTCGGGCGATTTCTTTGAAACGTGCGCGGTTCATAGTGGAAGATTTATATAAGTGCGTACCTGTTTACGATGATCATCACGAGATGCTTTTTGAGTAGTAAGTGTTGTGTTTGAAAAAGAAAAAAAAAAAGGAATTCTCGCGGAGCTGTTCTTCGTACGTCAGCTTCAATTTTCAACGATGGCTCGAGCTGTATGAAGTTAGGCATTCGTCGATAAAACGTATCGCCGTTCAAACATGCGATTCAATTACGTTCCATTCGACTTTCAATGGCGGTTCATTTTTTACGAATGAGAGTCCGTGAACGCGGCCTATGGCCTGTAACATATCGGTCCGTGCAAGAATAATATTTTTATGGCTGTGCGAATGGCGAGTGCGATAAATCAAACTCACGACGCTATAAAAATAAATGAACGTTCGTAATGCTATGACGATGTAATAATTTTTTGGTAAACGTAATAATTTTTTGGTAAACGTATCTTATCCTTTTATCCTGGCGTTGCTTTATTCGAGTTCAAAGAGACAATTGTAAGATAAAATTATTTAAATTCAAGTTCGAGCTTGAAGTTAGTTTAATAGACATCGTCACGATAGAATTTTTCTTTCGATCATGTACCGCAATTTTCTTTTTCAGTCTCGCAACGTTCGTTATAAAGTAGATACCATAACCTAACTTTTCTTTTAACTTTTTTTTATCTTTAATTGTAACTCCTTTGTTTCGAAAATCAGATTAAGTATATTTATAATATACAATAATATATATATTATATAACATAATTATTAAACATAATATATTTATAATATATTATATATATTATATAATTAATTATATATTATACAAATAATTATATATAATTATATATTATACAATAAATATTTATAATATATAGCATTTGCAATAATTTAGAAATACTTATGCACGGTGGTGTAGTTTATACGATTTGCAAATTTATGCAGCGTTCCGCAGTTTTATGCACGACATCATAAGCAGGTTCACTCACACGTGTTTTATTCAACGACGTTAAATGTTTTTCAGCTTCGTGAAACGAACGCCGTGCCTCTGCTTCTGGACTGCTGCAATATAGACGCGAGAAATCCGCGTAAGTAATCGTGGCTCGTCCCTCTCGAGCCTCGTAATTCTTTCGCTTATTGTGATTCGCGTGAATCTTCAATGAATATCCACGACACGTTAATTAATGCCCGTGTTAAATTTTACACGCGCAGTTATAATGCAATGGACGATCCTCGCGCTGCGTAATTTATGCGAGGATAATCCGGCGAATCAAGAGATCATACGGAATTGCAGCAGAGTCGGCGTCGTGGAGAGCAGCGTGCTGCAGGAAATGGGTGTCACGCTGCACGAGAACGAGGACGGGAAGAAAATTGGAATCGTGCCCTTGCCGCGTGAACGAAAATAGCGATCTTTATCGCAGATCATTTTAAGCAGAGCCTCATTGGTGAAGTTTTCATTGATTGGCTTGAGAAAGAAAGAGGTATGATTAATAAAGAATATATGGTGACTCTATTTTTCATGTGTTGGGATATTATTGAATTTAATGTTTGTTTTGTTTGGTTCGTTTTGAATTCTTTTGTCTGAAATTTGATTCTGATATCGTCACTAACTTGTGTTGTTGGAGTATTGAATTAAATTTGGTGGATTCGACTTTTTGTATGAAGTATTGCAATGTTATAATAATCTTCGCTTCCAATCTTAATTTTATCAAGTTCCTACCGAATTGCAACGAAAAGAACATGAAATTTCTCTATTTTATATCCCATAAAAAAACTGACAACTCCCATTTCATTAATTTCCTCCTACTGTCAATAAATTAACATATTTTTAACGATTTGTTACTACACCGTCCTATATAGAAATATTATCAAACAAACAGCAAGTACTAGGAAAGAGTACAATAAAATGGTAGCAGTAAACTTCATTTCCAATCAAGTATCCCATATTTGATTCAGTTTCAAATTGGAGGAACAGCGACCGCGACGATCGCTTTCTAAGATCTGGGCANAAAAAAAAAAAGAAATTCATTGAAATATTCAATTTTCAAAATCTCGGTACCTCCTAAACCTAACTTAAACCTTTTTTTTTTTTCTTTCGTGGAGGAAATCTTCGATAAGACACCTGAGTCTTTTAAGGGAAGACTTAGGTTGTGTCGGATTTTTACCGACTAAAACCTCCACGATGGCCGTCCTCCGCACGTTGAGAGAACTCTGGGACCTTTTTATACACACAGAGCTCTCATCGTGCTGTTGTCCTAAAGGGACAATATCTTTTTTTTTTCGCCCGAATAGGGGTTTGAACCCTAGACCCTCAGATTAAGAGTCTGATGCTCTACCGACTGAGCTACCTCTAAACCTAACCTAACCTAACCTAAACCTAACCTCCAGTCTACGTACTAAAATATTCGACATCGCGACAGTTTGATAAAACCATTTCTAAAATTATGTTTGGAATGAGACAGGATAAATAAATAAGCGATTGAAATACTCACTTTCCCCAAAAAAAAAAAATTTTAATACGTTGAAACGTTCCTGTTTTATCTTTAATTGCTGTAACATTTCGATAAAATCATCAATCCAGAAGAGTTAAATTAAAAAAGCGACTGAAACGTCCAATTCTCAAAGTCTCATTACTTCGAGCCTGACTGTGATATTCGACATTGCAACGTTTTAATAAAATTTCATTTTCAAAGTTATCAATAGTCCAGAACTAAATGAAAAATGTTAAACGCTTGTTTCTCCAAATCCCCAGTATATAGTATTCAAGTTTCGTAAATTAATGATAACCAAAACAATAACACAATTATTTCAAATGATGCTTTATNTTTATATTTAAAAAAAAAAAAAAAAAAAAAAAGAAGAAGAAACAGTGTGAAACATCCAATTTTCAAAATCCCGGTACTTAGAGGGTAACTCGAACGTAAAACATTTGATCGTCCAAAATTACCGACGATCGCTAATATTCAGTTGTCAAATATGAAACATTTCAGTAAAAATCATTTCGAAAATTACCACGCACCGGCTGGAAAGACACAGACCGTGGCGTCCCAGTGCCATAAATATATATTGACACGTTACTCCCGGTTCGCATAAATTCGTACCTTATCGATTCGTGGTTCAGGAAAGGATTTCACGGAATTTCACGTGAGTTTCACAGTTTCTGGAAATCGTGGCCGGTTCATCGCGCTGTATATGTATGAAAACGTTGTATATGGGATGTAAATTACGCAATGGGGCCAGTAGGATGTTGGGAGTATCGCCTCGAGTTTCAGCTTGTCGGCAGGTGATAGTTTCTCGTGTGCCATGATTAACCGCGTCTCGCAGGTTGCCCGTGAAGATGTCGAAATAAGGGTCGAGATGACGGATGGCACGATTCTTTCCCGTTTTATTTTTTTCTTCTCCTTAATACTGACCGACGGATTATATAATGCCTACCCGAGGATCATTTCGTTCGGTTCGATGATCGCGGTTAAATTAGATTAGATCCGGTCCCAATCGTGAACAGGATTCTAGTTTGAAATTGCGTCAGATGAGTGATGGCTGTGTTTCAAAGCGCGAGAAATCGGATAAATCTTCCACCGTTCCCACTATTTAGAAAATTCGATTGCGACTCGCTTGATTTATCGCGGACTTGAGCTTGTTGAAAATTTCCAAATATTGGAGAGAACATTTGGAGATGGATTAGACATTTTTATACACCGACTTTGAACGTGTCTCTAAATGATAATTCGTTGCACACACACACACACGGAGAGGGAAGGTGAAATTAATATTTTATTAATATTTTTCACATATATTTCGGAGTGAATCAATACGATGACACGAGTTTTCAGCGACCGACGGAACCTGAAAACTCCACCAGAAAAAAGAAAACCGTGGAAATGGATTCGTAGAATAAAAAAGAAACTAAGAAAAAGATCGACTCAAAAAAGGACTCGTGGAATTAAAAAACAAAAAAAAAGAAAAAAAAGAATTGACGATGGCGTTAATTTTGGTATGGAGTTGCTCGCATGCAGCGAGAAATGTAACGTGTATCACTCGGAATCGAGACAACACGACGACGACGTAACGAGAGAGCTTAAAATGCTAATGAACAGATCGGTTAGATCGGGCACGCCGTTGATTCCTCGTCGACACGCTCGTTCCCATACTTTCACACGTTCGAATTTATCGAGATTTAATTCGCCGTACGATCTGATGGGCCTACTACCGGTCGTCGTTTCTCGATCTCTCAACGTCGCTGTCACGCTAAACGGTACACGATGAATCGAAGGCAATCCCGAGATAATCGTGTGTGTGTGTGTATTATATTTATACATATATCTTTTTAAATAACGATTCGGCGAAGTATCACAGTAAATATAATTAGCATTGATAACTAGGAACAATCTTCTGCGAAAGGATCATTTATCCGTCGAATAAATTAATGATGATTCGATGATTAAATTAAGAGGGGGAGGAATGAGTTTAATATATTGAGAAATTTGCACGACGTTTTATAAATTCGAGGAATTCATTTGAAAGATTTTGCTGCGTCAGTTAAAACGAGAGAAAAAATTCTGACTCTGCTTTGAAAATTCTGGTATCAGTCTTCTTTTGCGAACGAATTATCACTTTCATTCATTGCAAGATGACAGTTTAAAAAATATTGTAAATTCCAATTATAATACTCAATGTGCTCTTCTTTACTAGAAGAACAAAGTAGATAAAGTATAAAGTATCTAATTTTTAATTCCTTCTTTTTAAATTTTTATCTAATTTTTAACTTTAAAATATCTAACTTTTAATTCCTTAGTTCATTCTTTTTCTGGTAAAAATCTTATATTCTACAGTCGTCAATTTATCTCTACGTAAACAGAATTTCGTTTAACTTTAAAAAAAGGAAAATACTGTTTAATTACAGTTGTTCGCTCCAATTTCAAATGTGGAAGTTAATAATTATTACAAACAAATTGTTTGGTATTTTTTAACGATAAATTCAGGAAACACAATAGCGAGCAAAGAATGTTATCATGCTGCTGGGTAACTTTCAAGTTACACGATGTTACAGAGCAGAGAGTTAATTGAAGAGTTCTTGCAAACAACAAATTTCACAAATACAGTTATCACTGTACTCTAATGCGTCTATTCTGCTTGAAAAGAAAAATAATACATACATTTTTGCTTCTCCGCTACAATCTAGGAGAATGGCACAAGTAATTTACGAATTTAAATGAACAGAAAGCAAACGTTTCTTCCTAATAAATACGAAATAAAAATAAATACTAAAAAAAAATACGAAATGAAACTAAATATTAGAAAAATACAAAATAAAACTAAATATTAGAAAAATACAAGATAATACTAGAAAAATACGAAATAAAACTAGATATTAGAAAAATAAAAAATAATACTAGAAAAATACGAAATAAAACTAAACACTAGAAAAATACGAAATAAAACTAAACACTAGAAAAGTACGAAATAAAACTTAATACTAGAAGAGATACGAAATAAAACTAAACACTAGAAAGAAATACGAAATAAAACTAAATAAAACTAAATAAAACTAAATAAAACTTAATACTAGAAGAAATACGAAATAAAACTAAACGCTAGAAAGAAATACGAAATAAAACTAAATACTAGAAAAATACAAAATACAAATAAAATATTAGAAAAGTATAAGATAATACTAGAAAAATACGAAATAAAACTAGATATTAGAAAAATAAAAAATAATACTAGAAAAATACGAAATAAAACTAAATACTAGAAAAATACAAAATAAAACTAAATATTAAAAAAATACAAAATAATACTAGAAAAATACGAAATAAAACTAAACACTAGAAAAATACAAAATACAAATAAAATTAGGGAATAGTTTTTCCTTTTAGCCCATGAAACAAACGTTTCCCTCTTCCTCCTCCAAAATCCGATGTCGCTTTTCACTCACATTGTCGTTCTGTTCTCTGCAAGAAGCAATATTAACAAAACTCGAAACCTCGATTTCAAACCGATTTCAAACCTCGAAACAATATTAACTTTCTTAAAATTAAATTTCTTCCGTGAACTAGCCGATGGTGAAACGCATGGAACAAAGGGTGAAACTGGTGTGTCTGGTTGCAGGGTGGTCGGCGCAGTGGTGGTCGGGGCGGCCGTCTGCGGTCGTATTCCTGGCCTGGCGAAGAGTCAACGGGAGCAGTGCAGGAAAGCGCCGCACGCGATGCCCGCGGTGGGCGAGGGCGCGGAGCTTGGACTTCGCGAGTGCCGGCATCAGTTCAGACATCACCGTTGGAATTGTTCCCACGTGGCAAACGATCAGGTCTTCGGCCACGTGGTCGTAGTAGGTAAGGATTGTCCTGTCACCGCGGCCAACTCGCTATTTATTATACAAAAGGGGGCGGAGGGTGCTGGGACTGGGGGAGGGAAGACACTGAAGGCAAGCCGCGCGTCGCGCGTTCAACGCTTTCAGGCTGTAAAAGGGCCTGCGAGCGGTAATGGATGCGAACGTCTTTTGGTATTTCGAGCGCCGCCTTCCTCTACGCTGCATCCCATGAACTTTACCTCGCGTGCATACACGTGTGTCGCAGACGTAGTATAGCGCGTCGTTAGTCTCCTCGCTTTCCTTTTGATCATTTGGAAAAATTTATTTTATTTTATTTTTTTTTCCTGTCAGAATCGTCGCACGTCGGTGTCGTTCTTCGTGTGAAAGTTGTATTTTCATTTTGCGGAGGAGTATTCGATTTTTTTTTTTTCTTTTTGGTTATTATTTGCTGAGAACTTACGATCATTTGAGAAAACGAGTATTATTTTTCGTTGAATAATCATTATTATGAAATATTATTATATGAAGATTATTAAATTTTGATGAAAGTCGGTTCTTTTTGTGAGAGAATATTTCAATCAATCTTTTTAATTGTCATTTTTCTGATAATTTAATGTCTCCGTAGATAATTGTTTCTTAATTATTGGAGACAATAATTTGCCGGGTATTTTCTTTTATGAATAATTATTGTTACGAAACACTTGAAAAAAAATATATCACTTATTTAATTGCAGTGTAAATATTGAAACAACACGATTGTATAATTAAATTTATGTTTTTAGAAGAAGTCGAAGGAAATAATTACTAATTCCCAATCTACTATTTAGCAATGAATCACAATCTAACTAATATCGTTTGGCTTAATAAAATTTCTAATAAAATATTGTTTGTGTGCCGTATACTACGGAAAAGTTTAAAAGTTTCGTTTTAGGCACAATTTCATTAATCAATGTACTTTTAGTTCCTCGTTACGTTAAATACATAAATATTTAAGACTCTCGAACAAAAACGATGTTTCTTCCTGTGAAATTCTGCAATTTCGAGCAGTTAGCTTCTAAACGGCTAATGACCTAGATTTCTAATTCTTAACGAAGTAATCTCTAATAAGAGTCTTGAGTGTAACCACGATTTCTACTATCTCGGGGTTCACGTTCATCTGCGTCCAAATGAAACTCGAGCAATCGATCCAAGTGCCGTTAATCGAAGCAGCCTGTTCTAATCCGACAATTAAATCTGCGTGCACGCGCCATGTATTTGTTAGAAAACTAAACGAGATAAACGATCACGTGGTGTGATGAACGCCTGTTTCATTAGAGACTTCCAAAAAATTTCCAAGCTCTATCGTTGGCCTAATTAATTTACATTCTACGCAAGTGAGAGAGCTGCCACTTAATCATCCGCTCGATCGCGTTAATAAGTCTTTCGGACGTTTCCACGAAGAAATCATTGGAATTCGATGTAGGTATGTTAGTTGTACGTTCGTTTCGATTTCGAAGAAATATCGATGCAAATTCCTCGAGTTAAAAAATATCTGTCAGATTTGTGAGACGATTGTCTTTGACACGTGTTCTTTGCTGAATTGGAGAGCTATTGGTGTCAAGAATTTATACTGTTGCCATTTTAATTCAATAGAAACAAATTACACGATTATTATTATCATTAGTAAATATTTATATAAATAAATTTTTCAGTTCTTCCTATTTCTTATTCTTCCATTTATTTTTTTGCTATTTGTTATACTTTATATTTTATTGTTTGTAATTCTTCTGCTTTTTAGACCTTTCTATTAACTATCCATTATTTTTCTAATTTTCTGAAAGAAATTTACCTTTTTAAAGGAAATCTAAAGCATAGATTTCGTAACACTTTGTGTTATCCAATCCCAGACTTTGCATATTTTAGACAATATTCATTTTCTTTTTTTAATCTTCATGCTATTATTCTAATCGGATCCTTTTCTTAAAAATGCTATGCCGACGTCTACCTATCAAAGGCTTGAAACAATAGAACCCGTTGCGAAATGAATTAATGCAACAGCGAATACCACGACGAAATAATCTCATGCTTATTAGATCGACGTTCCTCCGTTCTTCATCATGTCAAGTTTCGTACGAACTTTTTCAGAACTCTTCATTCTTCATTACTTTCTATCTTTCATACAGTGTTAGAAAATCCCCAAAAAAACATCTAGTACAATCAAAACACAGATATTACTTCTCATAGCCAGCGAAAAATATCTCGTCATCCTCAACATTCTGCGTCAACTTACACCGAAACNTATCAAAGTACCTACTTTAATGCACCTAATCGGCTCTCAAACCAAATATTTGATGAAATAATTAGCAAAAATGAAATTCAAAAGAGTGAAACTCACCATCGTGTATAAACGAAGGTTAATCCGGAGAATATAAAACGTTTTCGTTGCTACCTTCAATGAGGAGAGGCTTAGGCCTCTGAAAACTCTAAAAGAAATCTGTCCCTAAAGGGTTCTCAAAATAAACCCAAAGATTATGTTAAATATTATTCTTAAACCCTTAAACAATATAATTTCTGAGGGCTTATTTTAAAATAAACCGTCAGAAGAGACGCGTTTTTGTTGTTTATGGCAGAGCAAGCAACAGTTTGCCGAATTACTATTATGTTAAATATTATTCTTAAACCCTTAAACAATATAATTTCTGAGGGCTTATTTTAAAATAAACCGTCAGAAGAGACGCGTTTTTGTTGTTTATGGCAGAGCAAGCAACAGTTTGCCGAATTACACAGCCTTGATAGTTACCTTGAAAGTAAAGAACCATAACCTGGGTAAAGCTACTGAACGTAACAGCTGTTTTACCAAATATTATCCGAGAACAATTTTCATCGTGAAATTCAAGACCCTAAGAGGACTTGGCCTCGCAAAATAATCGCCACGTGGATCATCGCGATCGATCAACATCGGCAAAAATAACACGTCGCGAATATCTCTATACTCACTAAACGCGCGACTATGAATTATGGTTCTGTGAAGCATAACAAACATCGGCTAACCGCGTTATCGTGCAACCGCGTGTAGGAAGATCCGCCCGTAATTACAACCGGATCTTTTCAATCTCGCTGTGCCGACGCAATGATATATGAAAGTTCGAATCGAGGGGACGAGGAGATGAGAGGATCTTGCTGCGAGTTGCGAAATCCGCAATGGTGAAAATGTTTCTCGCTTCTTGGGGGAAATTCCTTTACGATCGACTTGTACCGTACTGTCGTAACAGGCCGTCATTTGAATACGAAGATTTTAATGGATTTTTAATCGCTTTATGATCAATATGATTTATAAGATTGTAAATGGCAAAAGGGAGAAGAGTTTAGAAATTCCTTTGGTGTGCGGATAAATTTATAAATGAACAATTTGCAACGAAATCGTTGAAATTAATGCTGGAGAAAAATGAGTGAAGGGAAATTCTTTAAGCTCGTCAAATACTAAGAGAATGAGAATAAATAAAAGATTCTCTAGGATTCTCTGTTCCGATGTAATTTAAGAATGTGTTTTTAAAAATGTCTGAAAACTCGGAGGGAACTTTTGACCGAGGTATGAAACGCGCGACATTCAAAGTACGCGATATTATCGGTAGAGAGCATCGTGAAGATTGCTTTGTCAAAACTCTCATGTTTTGCAAAGTCGCCAGCGGGCACGATCGGATCGGCTCTTCGAGTTTTATCGCGCGCGATAATTAGGCGTCGGTGTAAAGGCCGATCCTGACGTTCGAATTAAAGCTGGCCGTGGTTGATGGCTGCCAGGCGAAAACGCGAAATCAACTTGGACGCGGGACGGTATCGCGTAGGTGTTTGGAGCTGAGGAGCGACCGAGCTGAGGCAAGATGGAAAGGGAAGAGAAAAAGAAAAAGAGAGAAAAATAGAAGGAAAAGAAGGCAAGATCGAGAGAGAGAGAGAAGAAAGGAACGCGGCGGTAACTCATTCGGTATGGCAAACGAGCTGAAAGAGCTCCGCGGGTAATTAATTGTGCTCGCGCTTTACGCGGCCTTACGTGTGTCTTAGGACTTAGCTGTAAATTAGCATGACGGAAACGCCAGGGGACAGTGTGGGCTTGCGCTTAAGTTGATGTATCATACTTGTCGACGAAATGAAGTAGATCGGATCGTGTGGCGTGGATCAAAACGTGCGCCACCAAAAAAAAAAAAAGAAATTCTCCTCTGTTTGTCATGGAATCATCTAAAGAGGTTGAGGAAACGTGGAATTTATTTGAAGTAATTTTCAAGTATGAGAGATCAGAGATTTGTAGACTGCCGTAGATATTTACGCGTATATAGAAGTATATAGTAGATGAAACAAATCTTCCAAATCCTGATTTCTTAATTGGTTTTGTACAAGCATGGATTTGCGCGAAGATTTTCGGCCAAGTTGTTAGGAAAAAGAGTTATAATAACAAATGATAATAATAGAGTTGTAATAATAATACTGATGAATTGATGAATTCATTCTAGAACATATTTTTATCCCCATAAAATTCATTTTCTAACATCTGTGCGATAATATAATGATATATAATATAAAGTTGACGTGTATCCGGGAATTGTTTCGAATATTTTCAAAGTTTAGAATAAAGCAATGGAATATTTACTATAACATTATGAACAGATATACATTGCGAAGTACAGTTAGACCCCCAGCAATAACTAAACCCAAAACAATAAATAAGTCCAGGTATGCGAAACAAACAATCAACGCTCTTTTGAGAAAAATCCCTGTCCTCGTTTGTATTGTCCCGAGGATGACACACCGCCTCTCTCTCTCTCTCTCTTAAATGTAAACGAGTCTTTACATACCTGAAAATCCCTCTATACACCTGTCGAGCAAACTGGACAGACCTGATTCGACGCTAGATCTAACAGGAAATTTCTCACTGATCTATTTCAGGAAGCAGGGAAGCAGCTTTCACGTACGCAATAAGTTCGGCGGGTGTAACGTACGCCGTGACCGCAGCTTGCAGCAGGGGCAACATCACCGCCTGCGGTTGCGAACCCACCGTAAGGTAAACTTCGTGTCTTTTGTTACCTTTGCCGGCGATTTCCGCCGGTAAATCGCCACTCGTGAAAGCGAACTCTATGCTTTAAAGCAAACACGACGATTGTTCTAGTTTTCGTATTGTTCTCTGTGGAATGGATCTTGTCGATACGAGAATACCCGATCGCAAAATTAAGTTGATTAAAAACAGAATTTTTCTTCAATAATAAAAGAAAAATCCTATCTACTTTAATTATTGAATAAAAATTCTACGGAATTCTTTAAAGTAATTTCCATCAAATTTCACCAACGTGTTCAATCTTTAGCTATTAGAAGGAATTTTTGAAAAAAAAAACAAAAAAAAAAA
>NIPQ01090315.1:0-18618 GCA_002806875.1 Lepidotrigona ventralis hoosana
ATATAATATATTATAATAATATAATATAAAATAATAATAATAATATATATATCATAAATTATACGTATTATATCATTATATTATACAATAATATAATGATACTGTTAACACAAATATAATAATGTAAACGTAATATAATATAATATATTATAATATAGTATAAAATAATATATATATATATAATATAATATAATATACTATTAACACAAATATAATAATGTAAAGGTAATATACTATAACAATATAAACATAATGTAATATTAACACAATGATATGCAATTAAACTAAGCTTCAATTAAATTACATAATTCAACGCAGTGATAATAAGACGTGAGTTAACAAATATATTGTGTTACATATGTACCGACCTACATATATATTCTACAAACTTAATCAATTTATAAATTCCAACTCTTTTCAAATTGCATTTGAAATTTTTCTTTACCAGCCAGAAGCTTCTCGTGTTACACACAGGTAGCCTTGTATCCAAATACAACGTCAGGTGTCTTGCTGCAAGACGGTTGATCCTCCAATCCGTGACCGATGCACATTTTATTATTACTCTGCCTAGGCCGGCATTTGGCAAATATCTCGTGCATCCTGCTTTCATACTCCGCTTCTTCAACACACAAAGCGTCGCCGGCCTTCACGCTGTTGCTACTCAAACGTCGTTCCATCCGCGTGTCGTTCGTCGCCTCCTCGTCCTTCTCCAGAAAGCTGCACGTACTCACGCGTCTCTCCCTGGTCAAGGACCTGCCGTGGGACAAGTTGAACCTGGCCAGAACGTCCATCCTGTCGAAGTGGTAAGCACTGGCCACACGGTCTCTCTGCAACGGCCTGGCCAACACGTCCATCCTGTCGAACTGGCAGATACTGCCGCCACGGTCTCTCTGCAACGGCTTGGCGATCACGTCCATCCTGTCGAACTGGCAGACGCTCATCCCGCGATCACGTTGCCAGTTTCTCGGCGAACAGTCCAACTGACAGATGCTCATCCTTCGGTCTCGTATGACAGGCTTGGCCACCTCGGTTCTCTCCCATTGGCACACGCTGCCCTTTCGTTCGCGTAGCAACAGCCTCGTGGACTCGTTCAACGGCTTGAAGCTTCTCGACGCAGCTTCCTGCTCGCCGGAAGAAGAGCAATCTGGCGCCGCGTTGTTCTCCGACAATATGAAAAACTGAAGGTCGAACGCGCTTTTCGTACGACGTGGTGTAGCTTCACTGCCTGGTAGCATGGACGCGCTGGAGCCAATGAACACGCTGTTCTGCCTTGGTCGCGTTTGACTGGAAGCTTGGTAGCTCAACTCGTTCCCTGTCGGACAGTCGAGTATGTTGCATTTGGAGAACGTCCGCCGGTTCTGAGAACAAACGAGACATTCAGTCGCAATTTGTTAAATTTCCCGGTTATTTATGAGTAACAGGCATGTAGATGATACTTTTTTTTTTAACGTTAGCTCGCTGTGATTATCCGTTGAATAATTTATTACATTCGCGTTCAAATGTTGTAATCATTTGGATTATTCATATATTCATATATTCGATTGAATGTATTGTATTCAATTAAATCATTCATATACTTGATTGAATATATTATGTTCAATTGAATTATTCATATCACTCAGTTGAATGTATTTGTATATTTATTTGTAAATTCTCAATTGAATGTGAATGAAAAATTAGATAAAATAATATCGTATAATATAGTAAAATATCAATATAGTACAAAAACATGATAAGCTTGATAATTAATATAACAGAAAATTCATTACCATTGTATAATATTGTATAATATTGTATAATACAATACAATATAATATATTATTGTATTAATATTGTATTATACAATATAATATATTATAATATATTATTATATATTAATATATTAAAATACAATATAATACATTATATTATAATACAATATAATACATTACATTATAATACAATATAATATATTACATTATACAATACATTACATTATAATACAATATAATACATTACATTATATATAATATAATAAAAGGCAATAAAGTTATATGTTTATTATTTTTTTATATATTATGTAATACAATATTATTATTTATCATTGTCAATTCTTATAAATAATATAATAGGAAATTCATTATCATTGTACTTAATATAATACATTATAATACATAATTTACGTATAATATAATATAATATAACATGTTTATGAAATAGAGATACTTTATATCATTATAAATAATACAATAGAAAATCATTGTATATAATACATATAATATAATACAGAAACATAATATATTTAATATATAACATCATTATAAACAATAGAGAAAATAGAGAATTCACATATAATGTAACATAATATAGGACACATATAATATAAGTACATAATAACATTATAAACAACATAAAAGGAAACTCATTATCATCAACCTTCATTATGAACAATACAATAAGAAATTCATTGTTACCAATAATTACATATATTTCATTATCGTCATTCATTATATACGTATGGCATATAATAATAGAAAAAAACATAATATACTTTCATATAAAATTGACAATACAAATATATATTTTGGCTACTTCGTAAAATATTCTCTTTGTAAAGAAACGATGCTGACAAATCTGCAACATTAGCCACGGTATCATTTGAGCATACTATTCGAGCGAAAGGAGAATGTATGCCACGTATGTAACTCATGATGCTGCTACTTGCCTCTATAGGAGTAATATACTATGCAAGCTTCACGGAACACGAATAGGGCGTATAATCAGGAAATTTCCTCGCTCATGACGAGCGAGCCCACCGTTCAAACTAGATTTCAATAATTTACATTCCATCGTATAGGTATTGGAGAGAAAAAGACGGATGTGTTCGCTCTATCACGGCAATATCGCAGAATATGTCGAGTTGAAGTTAGAGATTATTATTTGTAGAAAAAAAAAAAAAAAAAAAAAAAAAAAAAAAAAAAAAAAAAAAAAAANGCCATATAAAAATTTTTCTTTAGTTTCATTACTATTCTATACACTTTTGCATCTTTACTTCTTACGAATACATAAAAATTATGCAGCTTAAACTTCTTATGAATACATAAAAATTAATAAATGCGAAAAAGATCTAATTATAACATACAACGAAACATTAAAAGACATCATTGAATCATTATCTCCAGTGATATTTGAAATAAGCTGAATAAATTAAGTATCTGAAATAAATGGAAATAAATTGAATAAAACATTTCAAAATTTCCATTATCCTTTTATAAAGTACCATTTTGAAGTACCATTTATAAAGTACCATTTATAAAGTACTATTTATAAAGTACCATTTTGAAGTACCATTTATAAAGTACCATTTATAAAGTACCATTTATAAAATTATTAAAGTACTATTTATTAGTACCATAATTTATAAAGTACCATTTTGAAGTACCATTTATAAAGTACCATTTTGAAAACATTTTTTATGACAGGTAAAATATTCTTCAAGTAAAATAGATTGTCCGCTATTTGTTACTTAATTTTACTCAGCTGTATTTTCGAATGTTCGTATTTGATCAGAAATTCGCCAGGGCTAGTATTTTACCGAGCTTGATTACAGAAACACCGTGTATAGAGGGGTTAGTTTCTCTCGTGACCTCAGCAATCTCGAATCAAGGTTTCTCCAATACGACCCCGAGATAAAAGAGTAGTGGCTTGCTGGTGAAATTGGTAGCTCCAAGAATCCGGATACTATGATTTTCGCCAACGACACACGTCGAAGAAACGTACGACCATGCAATCGAACTTTTCTTTTTTCCTCACGTTTGACGTTTGATTTAGAACGGTTCTCATGTACACTGCAAAAATTGCAATGCGAAAATGCGGAAATAATATAAATATTAATATATAAAATATAATATATATAATATATAATATAATGTATATAATATAAATATAAGTATAATATAATATAATGTATATAACAAAAATAGTATAAATAATATAAAATATATTAAATAGATATTGGAGATATAATCAAGAGAAGTTATGCTACTGCATAAAAAAAAATAAATCGAAAATAAAGAACAAATTTTTTTCATTTAAGGCTCCGTTCTCAAAGAAATTAAATTTGAAAGTTTATCAACTGTAATTGAATTTACAATTCAAACAGGAAATTATTCCATTCTGTGAAAGTGAGTGAAAAGTGTGGAATACAATTTTCGTTTTAAATTAGTTAATTTTCGTAATTAAACCTAAACTGAGCTAATTTTTAATTTGAACGTATTAAATGGGGAAACTTATTTTTGTAGTTAACCTATCGTAATCGCTGCTGTGCAGACTAAAATTAGTGAAATTCAAGTATATCTGATAAATATTCAAGTTTGATTTTCTCAAAAATTCTAACTTAGAAAATTAAAAAATTTTATTCTCTTTTTTTGATATATTTTTTTCACAGTAGAATCATTTCCTTCTCGATCGTATCTTTAATATTCGGACACCCGGTATACAGTTGAACTTCTATAACTTAAAAAGTTTCTTCACTTCCTTTCGTTCCGCTATAAAAATCTCCGCAACTCGAATTCGCAAGGAATCCTATCTCTACAAGTCGAATCGTCATTATCAGTGCATCGGAAAAGTATGGCTTCCTTCGCAAAACAACAACGATATATTAATCACACAATTTTATAAATAATAACAACAGTAGCAATTTTCAATAATGATGCAAGTGTGCAAAAATTCGAAAGTGAAGAAATTATCTATCTTTTTACAATTTTAAGAGTTATAATAATTCAAAGTATTGACATATTAATTTTTCATTTAAAGTGATCACAATGAAAATGCTGACTCTACAAAAACAATCTGTATCTGTCAGAATAGTGATGGTAACGCTATTACATGATGGTAAAACTTTTTTTTTAGAGAAGCCAAAACATCATACAAATGAAGGCTATGTATTTTGCTTTTTACATGCAAATATGTGCATTTTCAGGTTTGATCGCCACATGTGTACATGTTATTTCTGTCTAAACACAGAGAATAATAATTTGGTGAAATACATGGGGACAATATTCTGTGAGAAAGAATGTTCCAAGAACAGTTCAGAAGTATAAAAATGAGAATGATAGATCACGTTCTAGATGGATTCAGAGAATTGTAGATGTTGAATTGTGATTTCAACAACAGTTTGCAATTAAGTTTTGTCAAAAGGATTATTTTATATCAGCTCATATTGATAAATAATATTAATTAATATTTATGATATTTTCATGATACGTTACACATTAAAGACATTATACATCAATATACATTATACAATTAATGTTCATTTTCAATATTCAATGCATATACAATATATGTACAATGTATATATAATGTACTAATACAATTATAGATACGTTCCTTTTTTATATATAATGTGTATATAATGCGTATATATACAATGAACTATGAAATTAAAGATATATTCACTTCCTATNTTATAAAATTAAAGATATATTCACTTCCTATAGTATATATATTATATAATATATAATATTACTATAATTAACTAATATTACTAATATTAGTATATATAATATACTAATACAATTATAGATACGATCCTTTTTTATGTATAATGTGTATACAACGTATGCAATATATACAATGAACTATGAAATTAAAGATATATTCACTTCCTATGGTATATATATTACATGATATATAATATTACATATAAATTAATATAACATTGCATATATATTTATACATAATACTATATCCAGTATATATTATATATATAACATATATTAACATGTACAATATATTAATACAATTACAGATATGTTCATTTCTCATATTCAATACAATATTTTTCATATACAATATATAATATTATAGTACATATATAATATTGTATATAATGTACATAAGACGTACAATATATATAATATACTAATGTATGCAATTACAGATAGGTATGTTCATTTCCCTTATGCGTGAAATACTCCAAGCAAAGGAATCCAAAGTTGATATCAAAGGTGCTTCTACTGATAATTTGCAAAATTCCTATGCATTTCGCACACGTATTCACATATATAGAGAACGTGTATTCAAGCTTTTGATCGATAATGTATTTCTTCAGCCATAATCCGGTTCATCTGCAGACGATCCGTTTCACATAGCAAGCTAAAACCATTGGCCTCGCGCGGCATAATATTCGCGTATTGGTCATAAAGGCGTGTTACTGGAACTGGGACGACGCGGATAATTTTGTGCTCTGTATGGCAAGGTATTTGCTTGTGAATGGCTTATCAGAAAATGAAAATTTGATAATAATACGTTCTGCATACGATTGGTTTCAGAAACCACAGCGATCGATTCTCTCTTTTCTTTCCCTAGAAATGGAAACTCGAAATTCCTCTGTTTCCGATATTATAAATATATACGATTAATGATCGAAATGACAATCGAGAAAATAAATTACTTTACGATTTACAATTGTAGTGCAAATGAATTCTGTTAGAAGTATTTCTAAATTATTATTGAATGAAATTCTGCAGATGTTGAAGAACATTACATATGTGAGATTAAAATCATTATAATATTTAGTTTAAAATATTATCAAATATATGTTGAATATTATTCATCATGTGAATTATAACAACATGTATAATACTAATGTAACATTGCACCAATCGTTATAATGTATGAAATATAAAGGGCTGAGAATTATAGTGATGTAAATCACTCTTATATTATTTTTCGTAAAATTATATTTTTGTTTACCATTGTTGCTTTTTTTAAGTTAAATGCTGCAATTTCTCAGTAACAAATAAGTCGTAGCAATAGATATTGAATTATAATAATTAATTAATTACAATTATGTACAATAATAATATTCGTACGAAATAGAGAAGATTTTAATCAAATCGATAATAAGAAAGAATAACAATTAAAAATGATCAACCATATATATTATAGCTGATTTTTTTTATATCTTTTCATTTATTATTTCAAATAAAAAAATATTCTGAACCTTGAGTTTGAAATTAATATTCGAAATAAATATTTTTCATCTAAATAATCTCCACGAATATCTCGCAACGGAATTATATTGGAAGAAAATGTAACTTATTTCATCTTCAAGTAAAATATATATATATATATATATATACATAGTATGTATTACCTGGAGTTGATTTTGTTCGATCGTGGTACAGCTTTGTCTGTGTTGCTGTTGAAACTTCGGTTGATACGGCTCCAGCATCCTGATCTTCCCCCATCGATTGAAGAATAACGCGATTGCCGCAGCCCAAAGAAGAAGAACCAGAATAACTATCAATGCCTCTTCGGCTCTGACTATAACCGCACCTGGTTCTGGAATACCTATTTGCAATATTTTATTTATATTATTTTCAGTCGTTCAACGAAACAAGGCTTATTCTTAATACTCTTGATACAAAGAGATGATGGATTTACTTAAGATGATGGATTTACTTGTATCCTAAATCCATTGAAAAACATTAATGTTGAAAATTATTTACAAAGTAGACAACCTCACGGATTTCGATGGCATCGAAATATATTGTGAAGACGATTTTCACGATTATATATGTTACTGCCGCTCNTATAGAAAGAGAATCATTGTATCCTAAATCCATTGAAAAACATTAATGTTGAAAATTATTTACAAAGTAGACAACCTCACGGATTTCGATGGCATCGAAATATATTGTGAAGACGATTTTCACGATTATATATGTTACTGCCGCTCGACTTTAGTTTCTAAAATATTCGTAAACATACTTTTATCACTCTGTATTGTATTGGAATATGTTTGAATTAATTAAAAGTAATAGTGTTTGAATTAGATCTGAGCTACATTTATTAAGGTTTATTATATATGCATCAAAGTCCATGAAGTCATCCTCTTCGAGATATATAAAAATATTGGTTGTATTGTATTGTATTATATTCTATTATATGATATATTGTATTCTATTATATGATATATATATTGTATAATATTCTATAATATGATATATTATAAGATATTCTGTTATATTATATTGTAGTATATTGTATGATGTTATATTTTATATAAAAATATTGTATTGTATAATATTATATTGTAGTATGATGTTATATTATATTATATATAAAAATATTGTATTGTATGATGTCATATTATATTATATTGTAGTATATTGTGTGATATTGTATTCTATGTTATATTGTATTCTATTATATTATATTATACTGTTGTTATATTTTACTATAGTGCATTGTACGATGCATTATATAATATTATGTTCATTATATTATATTTTACAAAATTATACTTATTACGTTATTAGAAAATTTTATTACATTAATAAGAATATTAAGAGAAATAAAACTCTTGGAAATTAATATTAAATAATATCTCTCCTTAAATTTGACTGAACTCTATGGATAACACTTTCTTGAGCTCGACGATGATAAAAGCACACAACTTCTGCAAAGGAAGACTATGCAAACCCGAACTGCATTGTGCAAATCTAACCGAAGAGTGCAGGAGACAGTCGTAAAATCCTACTCGCTAAATTACTCGAAATCCTGGAAAGCTTCAGCTCCCATAAACGCTCCCGAAGTTTTACTTCCTGTAATCTCAACAATATTCTCACTCCAGAGCACAATGAATACTATCTGGCGAATCTACTTTCGTTCTTCGTTTCACCTTTCGTTGTACTATACTTGAAACAAAAACTCGCGGTATTACTTTATTAATAGCACCAAATTTNTATATATATATATTGAAAAATTATTAATTTCAACCTATGTATCAACCTATGTATATTGAAAAATTATTAATTTAATATAAAATATAATATAATAAAATTTCAACCTATATATACATATATATATATATATATTGAAATTAATAATTTTTAAATATATATATATATATTTAAAAATTATTAATTTCAACCTATATATCAACCTATGTATATTGAAAAATTATTAATTTAATATAAAATATAGTATAATAAAATTTGCATTAATGCACATAACGTACAAAAATATAAAATATGCAAAAACAAATTTTTGTTAAATTCTATTTCTCTAACGATGTTTACAAAAATTTTAAAAATCCGCATCGTAATTATAATAAATTTCCATTATACAATAAAATTATAAAATACAGAATTATATATTATATACCATATTATATAAAATAATAACTAACTATACTATATTATATAAAATAACAGCAATTTATTTAAATAACGTTCAACACACTAGATTGGTGCGTAAAAACGTTACCAATTAACTAAAGTTCAATTAACTAAATCACTGGTGATGTTCCAAAACGCGAAAAGGTTTCTCAATTTCTCTCCACGGTATATTGTCAAATTTCAAGCTACGTCCTGCGTCCCTTTAATCTCGTGTTGTTTCTAATTTGTAGCGAAACGAGCGAAATAAATCGCGTACCACCCGTGATTTTCGAATTACACGCGTATAAAAGCGGCCGCGGGAGATTGGTCCTTTTGTTTTATGCGATTTTTGTACTCACCATTCGGATAGGTGGAATTGATTTCACCGACGTCGCCCAATTCGGATGGCATCGATCCGACAAGGATCGCGTCCTCCGGAGCTTCCTCCAGCTCCAGTTCGATTTTTGTCACGTGTTCTAAACAGACGAGAAATGAACAATGATAATTATTAGTAGATAAAATTACGGACAAATTGCACGAATTCCTTGTTTTATTAGAGTGTGTGACATTTTTATGGAAAAAAAAAGTATTGTTTTTCTTATTTAACTTGTGATATTTATATTGCATTTCAGTATCACGTATTTGTAAGAATTTGAAACATTGATAGTGTAATTAAATATAAAATTATTTGTTAAACTTGGTAAATTGGATTGTAGTTAATTAAGTTTTTATAGTATATTGTAATAATGTAACAATATGTTGTGCATTGCATTACATATATATAGTAATATATAGTATACAGTTATATATTATTATAAATTTTTTGTAAAACAATCACTTTTGTCAAACATTATAATATATTGGAAATTAATTTGTAATGATATATTTATTCAATGTATAATAATTCACAAATATAGTTGCCTCTTCAATTAATATATAGTACAAATAACTTATATAAAGAAAATATATATTTAATAATATATATTGTAATATATTACATAATATATTAATATATTACAAATATATGTATAATAATATATATTAGAGAGAAATAACTTATAAAGAAAATTTTGAAAGTTCAGTAATAAATATATGATATTAAATATTTCAGATATGATTTAAAACAAATTAAATTATAATTACAATTTGAAATAAATTGTATTTAAAGCATTTAACAAAAAAAATGTTTGTGAAAATAAAAAAAAAGATTTGTGAAAATATTATTATAACGTTATTAAATATTATTATATATTATATCACTAATTTGTAATATGCATATAATAATATAATATAATATATTGTAAATTAAATTGTAATAATATATTTCTGTAATATAGTAATATTCGAAGCTTAACTCAAGTTCCAAAATAAGAAATGAATATTAACGTATAATACATAATAATGTAATATAATATATTATAAATTAAATATTATAATAATATATTTGTATAATGCATTAATATACCATGAATAACAGGAAACGAACAATAACATTAAAACTCTAAATGGAGCATAATAATACAAGAAATGCATATAGATGCGCGACGAAATCAGAGGTTAATAGCTACTAAAAGAATCGTAACAGAATTTTTATTGCAGGCAATCCCTGCAGTATACTTCCTTCATGACTGACGTAGCATATTTCTGAAAATATAGTGCCCCACAGAGGAGTAATATTCCTTCTATTACGACTTTTATTATTTTATATATAATTATTATTATATATAAAATATAAAATATATTATATATTATTATTTTATATATAATTATTTATATATAATTTTCATATTTATATAATTTTCAATAAATGTCGCTCCGATCCTCAGTATTCCTCAGGAAAATCATGAAGCAAACATGATGTTAATTAGACTCCAAGCCTGGGTTCAATTTACTCATAAAGAGATAAGATAAAATGAATGAACTTAGGTGATGCATAGATGAATTTGAAAATTCCTTGATTTATTTACATTAACTCAACTTGATAATTTGAATTTGTTATTATTAATAGTAATTACTAACGATTTATTGTTAACTCAATTTTGATAATTTGAGCTTGATAATTCAACCGGAAGATGTTTATTTCATTCTGTTCCATTTTACAATTTATTACTTATGTTGTTACCCTTTGTAAATATATTTTTATAATTTGATTGCATTGTAATGTACATACCACTACGATTGATGTGTTGATCCTTGTTTTGTAATACTGCATCATGCCTTTTTGAACGATTTCTTCCCTCCACTCTGACGATCGAGAACTCTCTATCTTCCTCTGAAACGGTAAAGATAAATATTATTATTATTATTATTATTATTATTATTATTATTATTATTATTATTATTATTATTGTCGTTGTTGTTGTTATTGTTATTATTATTATACATTTGTTGGAACGTGAAAGTAATCGAGGTGTTGACATTAAGGTCGAAATAGTTAGGCAAAGTACCGCAAGATGTCTAATTGCGAATGGCCAAAACTCGAAGGCAGGCTGATTGACACGTAAATATAAATACGCGAAAAATCGACTAGGTTAGGTAGTTTGGTGCAGCTTAGTGTAGTTCGGTAAGAGTGAAAATAGAATTGAAAAGTGCGCCAATCCGAGTGAATAGTGTTTTTGTCCGTCGTAATCGTTTAATTGTTCTACTGACATCGATATTACCGAACCAATTTAATCAATGCTATATACTATGAATATTATAAGTAAATATTATACGTTAATGTAAATAAATATTGTTCTATTATTGTAATTGTTTTCATATTGTAATTTTAAATTATATTATATATAATTATATATAATATATATATATAGTATAGTATAGTAATAGTATAGTATAGTATATAGTATATATATAATTATATATATTATAATATATATATATAATATATTAATATAAAATTAAATATAATTATATATTATATTATATATTATAATAAATTATTATATAATTTAATCTTATATTATTAATATAAAATTAAATATAATTATATATTATAATATATNTATTAGCATTTTCGAGGAGAAAGGTTTAGGTTAGGTTTGATTAGATTTAGGTTAGGTTGCCACTCATTGTCAGCATCGTCATCATTCGTACAATTCATTCATTTCAATCACTTCAAACATTCTTGCACATATTATAATTAATCCTGACGCGATTTTCGAATTTTTAGAATACTTCAATCTTCGCAGTCAGTTCAGTATAGCTTCAGAAAAGATTTACTTGACAAGAAGATAAGTTCAGTATCGTAAACTTTATACAGATTAATCATGCAGTTTAATAATACGTAATTTTAATAAAATAAAAATGGATCGAACCAGTTAACTATGACGTTTCGATATCTTTCAATATCTTTAAATTACACAACAGTATTCGTCCATTGATAAGACACTGTAGCTGTTGATAGTTTCAGCGACATTACAGAAAATATGTTCCCAATTCCAAACTTGAAAAGTTATTTCAGTCCTCCTACGTGTGGACGATTGCCAGTAAGGGGGGGAAAAAAAAAGAGTGTGCACGTCGAATCTCTTAAAATGTGTTCGCCATGAATCTGATTTTATCAAAAGCGAGCGTGCCTATGTTTCATAAAAGTCAAATACATACAGAGGACTCTTGCAGAGGAGGATTTGGACGCCAAGATGTTGAAGAGATTACTCTTACTATAATAATAATGTTATATCGTATCATAAATTAATTTATACTATTAATTTATAGTAATAATTTATAATAGTTTGTAATAGTTTTTGCGAAATTAATTTTTTTTTTTTAATACTTTTATGCGATGGACTAAAGAATTCGAGTAAGTAATTTATATTAAATTCAATTTTCTAAATTTCAGGTATTATTCATCACATCCATGAAACACACTTTCGATATAAAATTTAATACTTTTCATTTCGCTTCAAAAAAAGGTAAAAGTGAATGGTATTCGTCTCGTTCGCGATATTTCTATTTTACTGTGCAGAATTTTCAATACAATTAAACAATAGTCTTTGGCATTCTAAATCAATATTCGATGTATCCGGGTAATGTATATGACAGGCACAAAAATGCAGTTACGATTTATAGTGTGTACGCTATTGTGTGCGAGAAAGAGTTTCCTGATAAACTAGGAAGTATCAATTGGACAGTAATTGAAACCCATCAGTCCTTCACGAATGTTCCATAAGACAGCAAACTTTTTCGAATATAATCAGTAAGACTTGCGTAATTTTTTATTATNTTTTTTTTTTTTTTTTTTTTTTTTCATTGGGAAACGAAATTGAAAGATATATAAATATTATATGCTTATATGTTAGATTTAATATTTATATTAATATTAATATTATATTATAATAATATAATAATATATTATAATAATATAATAATATATTATAATAATATATATAATATAATATAATAATATATTATATCATAATATTAATATTATAATATTATAATAATATTATATGTATAATATTTACATATATGTTATATAATATACAATATACAAAAAAGTCATGCAATAGAGATTGTAAAATTTGAGATTATATAATAAACAAATGTTATAATATTTTTAAAGTTTTATATATATATATATCACAATATTATTATTAATATAATTGCTATCACAATATTACTATTAATATAATATTATTATTAATATAATATTGTATATTGCTATCACAATATTATTATTAATATAATATTGTATATTGCTATAACAATATTACTATTAATATATATATTACTATTAATATAATATTGTATATTACAAATAATATCAACAAATAATGTTCGATGATGTAAATTACTTAAATGAAATTATCAATAAAATGTTGCATTAACACAGCATTGATCCTCAATTCAGAAAATATGTTCAATTCTTTTATAATGATAATAATTATAATCATCAATCGTCGTGATTCACTGCGTGATTTCAGTCACTGGATAATCAGTGGATGATTGAATGATCAATGTTCAGTAAAGCCACGTTTGCATTAAGCAACTGTAACTAAAACGATCAGGTCTTTCAACCAAAAATAGACTCATTGGACTAAATACTTTTTGTTGAACGATCAAACGTCGTTCCAACTTGGTTGACAATTAATGTGTTGACTTGAGAGAATGATTAAAAATTATGATAAACTTGTAAAATCATGTTAAAATGACTTCAGTGATATTATTTAATAATTATAATGTTTAATTATTTAATCATTTTTTAAGTAACAAATAATATTACGCAATGTATTATTGTTGTATTAATATAATTAAATAATATATTAAATGAATAATCATTGATTAATGAATACAATAAGCGATCAAATTGATTAAATCGTCGTTAATTAAATTAATCTTTTTATATATGTAAAAATTGAGTTAAAAATCTTTGTTAAATATACTTCTTCATATAATACTTCAAATATATTTTTATACTATAATATATATAATGCAATTTAATGTATTATACTTCTACATATTACTTCAACTTATTATTAATTTATACATTTATATGCAAAGACATATGTGATACAATGTAAACAGAACATAATATAAAATACATAAAAATTATCTTGTTCTTTTAATTAATTAATCTCCAAATCAATTAAATCCTGAATCTAATTTCATCAATTTTTTTCAAACTCTCTGAATAATTATATTGTAAAATAGTACAAATATTGCAATTTTATAATCATTTTAATATAAACACAAAATGATAAATTTCTAAATAACATCCACATAGAATAACATAGTTATTTATGATTGTATAATTAATTGTAATTATATTCTAGCGTAGAAATGAAATCATAAAATTTTCTATTTGGTTTTCTTTTATTATATTATCATCGTATTATAAAGCAATATATTTAATCATTTTCTTTACAAGAAAGAAAGGATGCAAGCAAAAGGTTTGTTTCGTACAAAATTGTTCCCTTTCGACAAAGACGATCTCATTTCTGTCCAGATAGTATTTTCACCAGATAGTATTGTATTTGTCTCGTGGAAAGTTCTTATTACTTCTTTCTTCGCAGTGGCGCGTGCAAGTACGATTTTTGCATGAATATAGATAAATAAAAACATCGTGGGGCATTCTCGAAGATTAGAACGGTCGCGGTTGCCGCGAATATAAATTTCACTCCCCGAGGAAATAAGGACGTTTTCAGGAAACAACGAAATACAAAACCATACTGACACCGTGCGTTTTAATACATATCGTCTTGTATTATCCAAACACGTTACACACTCCAATCACTGTTAGGGAGTACGAAACCATGTTCCTAACTAACCTAAACCTAACCTATTTTTTTTTTAAATCTAACCTAACCTAACATAACTAGGTTAGGTTTAAACCTAACCTAACCTAACCTAACCTAAATCTAACCTAACCTAACCATGTTTCTAACCAACCTAACCCAACCTAAACCTAACCTAACTAAGATCCAGCTATGTAATATTACTAATACTAACTAATATTACTAACCTAAACCTAACCTATTTTTTTTTAAATCTAACCTAACCTAACCTAACTAGGTTAGGTTTAACCCAAACCTAACCTAACCTAAATCTAACCTAACCTAACCTAACCATCTTCCTAACTAACCTAACCTAACCTAAACCTAACCTAACTAAGATCCACCTACGTAATATTACGTTTGCACAAGGCACGGCAATCATTTGTATGTACAAAACATTCACATTTCTTGTTGTCTAGATTTCTACAGAAATAGAGAAATGATACTTCGTGGAAATTCATAAACGTTAGATTAACAAAATGAAGAATCTGTGGTATGATAAGAAAGTAGAATAACGAAATAGAAAGGTTGCCTTTTGTCAAAAAAATTTCTTTCGTCAATCTGAGAAGAGTTAAAAATTGGAGATACCATCGCCATTTAGCTCACGCTAAAAATTAATAACAATTATTCACACTTTGTGTTGGAACAAGACAAGTGTGTTTTAACATGGTTTTGAGGTGTCATCTATAGATATTTCATCAGTTATAGGTAAAAAAATTATTTTCCCAAAATTGACAAAGATAATGATATTTACTGTAAAAGTATGATACCTAAACCTAACCTAAACCATAATTCTATAAGTGTATAGGTGAATATATTTTTAAATATTTATGACATTGTATGAAACATTTGCCTGAGAAATATTGTTCACCCATTAAATGTTATAGTGAGTATTTTACTTTGAATAATTAAAATTTAAAACATAAAAATTATATTTATGTTGTGTTTTATAAATTATATTATACATTTGTATTATGTTTTATAAACTATATTACATATTCGTTATATTTAATATTTTTATGTATAAAACAAAAATTGAAATGATATTAATTTTTATATGTTTATATATATTATATTATATTTATATATATTAAAGTACATATAGTTCTGTACTTAAAATATAAGATATAAAACACACTTATATCCAAACAAGAGAAATATTTACATAATTATAAACCTTTAAAAATGACCTGAGTTTAAAATTTTAAATTGAACTCACTGTGCTTCGTGTTTTAAATGTTAAATTTGATTTTAATTCAGTTTAAATATAAAATACTTTTTAAAATATTTTATATTTGAATTAAATTTGTTCGATTTTGTACATAAAAACAAAAATTATTATAACAATTTTTTCTACGATTATTTTTATTATTTCGTTAATTAATGCTCTATAAATAATTAATATTTTAATCAATATATATATATATGAATCCAACACGTAACGTTCACAACGACATTTAAATAAAATAAAAATAAAAATAAGAATATACAAATATAAAATAAAATAAAAATAAAAATATTGATTAATATTAACACACGAATACTTTAAGTTGTTTCCCGCTTTAAGTTGTTCGCCGTTTCGTATTAAGCTAGAATTTCTTCTTCCAAAGGCTTCCTCGCCTGTCGCCGTTCGCCTAATCGTCACTCATGCATCACAATACAAATTGTATTGTCGAATGCAAGAAAAGCTTCAATGATAAATGTGAACTTCAAGAAAACAATTTCTTCAATTGACAATCAAAATTTCTTCAAACATTTGAAAGTTAAATTATTTCTTGCATATAATATAAAATTGTACGAGACAATATAAGAGATTGTTTATAATATTAGAAAATTTAATTTTTCTCTCTAGTTTCTCTCTAATTTCACAGATATAGTCTCAATTTTGTAATATATTAATAAATAAAAGTAAGAATTTGAATTTTATAATCCTCTTTTATTTATTATAATATGATGATATAGTATTGTTTACTTAATTTAATTTTGAATCATAATCTCTGTCTTAAGACTTCCGGGCTTGCTCAGAAATAGAGAACAAAAATAATAGGTATCTCAGAAATTTTTGTGGAAAAAATCAACAACTGAAACTGATCATTTAAAATGAGGATATTATTTAAATCTGTTATTTAAATTCAGGATATTAAAATGTAAAGAAAATTTCTCAAAATACTAAATTATTGAAAAATCAAACCAAATATTTGATTGGAAATTTGTCAGAAAATTTTTTTCGTCGCAAATGAAGGAGATTCGTTCATAATAATTATAAATAACAAAGAAAGAAAACCGAAATAAGGTTTTCCCTCGCTTGTCAGCAAAATGAATTTCGTTTATTAATAATTATTAATTATCGAGGTAAAGTTTCTCAGACTTATGATCATTTGTAATCAAAAGCATTCTAGTCAAATATATAATTATCCTATGATCCTTTTTTTTTTCTCATTTTGATTGCGACAGTTGCGAGAAATCTAAATTTCAATTATTGCCTCTTACTTTCTCCAGATTCTGCCTTGGTTGTTTCGCAACTTCTTTCCCTCGAGTAGGTAATCGATGTCACTTGTCGTTAAACATAGCACGAAAGAACGCGAACAGAACGAGCCGAAAGAAGGAAACGAAAGAACCGAGGGATGCGAACCGAAGCCGCGGAAGTTCTCCACGTGACTGACGGAACTAGGTGTATCTCGTCGACGAGAAAGCTAAACACAGAGTTTAGCGCCAACGCGCATGTCCTCTCTTTAATCTTACGTACAGTAAGTGTTCACTTGAAAATCTTATACGTCCTTTTCGTTGTTATGAAACATATCATTGTTATGAAGATATCTCATCATTCGTTCATCGTATATAAATGAAATAATTCGTATTCGTATATCGTATATATTATATATTACATTATATATGTATATTATTGTATTTTTATAATTTATATGTATATTATTATTAATTTTTATAATTTTTATTATATTCGTATTATTATATATCACATTATATATGTATGTTATTATATTTTGATATTTTTATATTTTTAATTATTATATATTACATTATATATATATTATTATATATTATTATATATTATATATTATTATTATTATTTTATTATATATTATTATATTCTTATATTTTTAATTATTATATATTACATTATACATGTGTGTTATTATATTTTGATATTTTTATATTTTTAATTATTATATATTACATTA
>NIPQ01090316.1:5237-29844 GCA_002806875.1 Lepidotrigona ventralis hoosana
GTAATATTTTTATTTTTACATTATTGAAAATTTGTCTAGTTAATTTGTCGTGGCAGTTAGGAAATATTATTTTTTTTTTAAAATGATTGGGTTCGAATAGTAAGAAATAATTACATTTGCAATGATTTTATTATATTTTTGAAATTAGAGAAGCAAGAATTTTATTATTACTTTTGAAAGGAGGACGAATGTTACTTATAAGATGCATAGTGTAACTACTTACACCAGACTGCGACATAGCTGCGCTAGCTTCTTCTTTCTTAGTGAATTCGGCTGCTCCTGGTGGATAATAAACCGGAGGTCCAGCAACATTTTTACTCTTTACTTTGGGCGGTGTGTGAGGCACAAAGTCAACTTCCTTTTTCACTACTGGAGACTCTTTCTGTTGTTCCTTTTCTCTTTTTTCAATGTCTTCTAGTACCTCACGCTGAAAATGTAAAGATTGATATTTAAGAATGCTCATAATGTTCAAAATAAAATATTCAAAGTAAATTCAGATGTAATATTTATAGTAAATATACGCATATCATATATATTATGATATGTAATTAGTAAAAAATTACTAAAAAAATTTTTTATTATTTCACTTTCATTAATAATTTTAATGATAAATTTTGTTTTTTAAATAACAGTACGCATAAATAGTTTCTTTGAGTAAAAATCGAAATTTATATTATTCAGTTTATAAACTTTCTCATTAACAGGTATGAAAATAGCTTGTACAATTAAGACAACAGGTCTATTATGACTGCAAAATGTTCGGCTAAAATGATCTTTTTTTTTAACAAAAAAGGGGATTGAAGGTTTTTTGAGAAGTGAAGGTTATTTTTCACAGAAATAGGACGTACAAAGTTTTCTAAATGTATCGAGTTCGAATTCGAACTAATTAAAGGATCAAAGAAATTCTAAACTAATTTAGCAATTTGCTTAGCACATCTTACTTCCAAAATCAAACTCGACGATCAAATGCCTAACAAGGGTGAATTTTTGCCCATTGCTTTAAAAATCTATAGAGAAATATACATCTCCAAGAAGACCGCACATTCGGATTAAAAATTTTCTAGAGAAAAAAAAAACAAATGTCTTCTTCTTACCTCTGTGTCGGAAAACGACGCCATGAGATCCTCTAGCTTCTTAGGCGGACTTTGCACGTTGTTCGCCGGTTTGGTCGGGTAAAGTTGAGTTCCCTCGATCGGGAACGGTTTAGGTAGTAAAACCTCGTGATCCTCGGGGTGTTTGCTCGGCGGTACGGTGGTGGTGGTGTTCGAGAATTTGTATATAGTGGTGGCGGACTGCGGGTTGATGGGCTGCGACGTTGTATAATAATTAACCGGTGTACCTGGCTTATCAGGCGTCAGGTGTCGTCCACTGGACGGCGGCCGACTAGGATAATGTTCCTCGATCCGATTGATCGTCGTATGCGTCTCGTTTATGGTCGGTGGTTGATTCTGATAAATCACCGTTGTTGTTCCAGGATGATCTGGTCGATCACCAGGTGGATACCCGTTTGGATAACTTCCATCCACTTGGTAATACTTTTCATTCCGCGTGATGGTCGTTTTGTTTTCCAACGGCGGTGAACCAGGATGATAGACTGTCGTTGTTGTTGGTTGCCCTGGCGAACCACCGTGGTGTTCCTCGCGGTAGAACTTGGACTCTTGATGGATCGTGGTAGACTTCTTTGTCACGTCTGTTATAGGAGGAGGTGGACTGCTGTATCTAGTCGGTGTTCGAGGTGGAACGTTCTCGGTCACGGTTTGATAGGTGATCGTTTTGTCCGTGGTGCTAGTAGCTCCTTTTGGTATCGTGTACGTGATAGTTTGATCACCTGGCAGCACAACGCTGCCTGCTGTTGGCACGTTGCCACTCGGTAGATAAGTTTCCGGTGGTCCTGGTAGCTCGTAAGTGTAGGTTTTGATGGTGGTGGTTACTTTCGTGTTTGGACCTGGTGCCAGGTTGACCGGTATCGCTGGTGTTGGCGATGGCACTGGCACATACTCGACGCTTCCGTATTCTTGCGCAGCACTCGTGTGCACCGTTGTCACTGTGTTTTGCACTGGCTCCGTTTGATAATCTACGACATTGTTTGATCATTGAAATAGATCTCGTACATAATGAGGCAATTTCAGTTTTCGAAAGATTTTCAAAGTTTACACAAAGTTTAACATTGATCGTGATAGTGTGCATTTTTTAACAAATTTTACTATAAATTTAATTTAAATGTTTGTAAATTACAATATATTACTTTAGATCTTAGGACAGATAGATTAAAGAACTTTATGTTTCATTTGTTATCTTATATTTCTATTATAGTATTGAAAGTACTGAAGATTCTTAAAATGTACAATCTCTGATTGTATTTATTTATTTTAAATGTTGGTATTGTTACCTGGCAATGACCTCCACAGCATTCAACGTGTTATACATGTTAGAGTAAAAAGATTATTAGAGTAAAAAGATTATACTGTAGATGAACAATGCTCTTTAATTATCTATCTACTTAAATAAACAGCATTGATCATTTAAACTTCAAATTCACACGAAACTCAGTGCTAATTTTTTACCATACTTGTACAAAATTTATAAAATTTTTTACTAACTGGAAGATTCGTGAATATACTTGACGTCCCTTTGAGCACCCGGTAAAGGCGAAGTTTGCTTCGAACGAGAGATAGAACTATCGCTGTACACCTGAAATATGAATATCCTTTTTTATATTTTTTAATTCGTATCGAATTCATGACGTGTAAAATATTGTAAGAGACAAAGTACTCACTAGTTCCCTGTTGACTGATTTGCTAACCGGTTCTAAACCACGAGGCATTGTGCTTTCTTCGTAGGTCTTTTCTCGGATATCATCGCTGTAAAATATACGCGCATATTCTGTTACACGGTCTATTATAATTGAAAATAAATGATTTTATTGTAATAACACCATATAGTTAGATATTTCGATTTCAAGACATATAGACAATAACGAAATATAAATTCTATCTGAATTATTAGCTGCCAGTTTAGCAAGAAGCGCTCGAATAATTTTGTTGGCAAGAATACAAGTAATTTTGATATTTTCGTCTTGCTTTGGGAAAGAATGGTACTTACATCATGGTGTTAGTCAATGTATTGTCTGTTGTCCACGAATCTGTAATATAAGGATATATTAAGTTGATATTACAATCCAATAATAAAATATACAGTGATGGACAAGAGAAAGTGCAAACAAATGGTACGAGAAAATCTATAACTTTGTGATATAAATTGTAATATTCTAAAAAGAATAATGAATAGATATAATATGCACATATACGTTGATAAAAGTATTATGGACAAATATCAATTTTATTGACTGCTATTGTTCACCTATCTATAAATTAAATTACTCAAAATTATATTATGTTAAGTAAATAAATATGCCGAATTTTATAATTCATTAAATTAAACATCGTTATTCAATTTCCATGTTCCAGTTCTTTTCACAAATCGACTGTGGCCTTGAAATTACTTCACAGTGATCCTTTGAAATTTGATGTATTTAAAAATTGTTTCTTCACGAAGTTACACGAGCTGAAAATATCAACGATTTTTCATCGAATGTACGAATACTTTCTGCGTGTACTGAAAATATTCGCAAGCGAAAGCTTTCGTTGAGAAGTTGAACGGCCATCACCCGGTAACCCAATGACAATGGACATCCTTGTGTCTCAATGTCGCCGGTTTTTCGGTTCGAATTTATTTTTCTTTTTTTTTTCTCTCTTCATTTCAGTTGTTCCTTTCCTCTCTGTCTGAAGCGCAGCAGAGGGACGGAGAAATCGGGTCAACCTTCTGTTACACGCAATCCTAATATGGATACGGTTGTGTATCGTGTGTTACCGCAAAGAACACACACTCTGGTCGCAACGTCACTTCCATATAGAGAGACAGCCAGCGCGGAAATCTTCTCCGTATAATGGCGTTGTCGTGTTACCTGCGACCATGGTTTACCGGAACCTCAGAATTTCAGCAATTGCCACATCTGCTTACAAACGCTGTTCTCCTTTGCGTAACTTTCCTTGCATATATTTTAAAGGTAAATGCCTTTCCTCGTAGAAAACGGTGTTGTAGTATGTACACGCGTAGTTTCAAAACTTCGATTCTTCATCATTCGTTGTCACATTGTACAGTCGACGTGCTGTCAGCAGTGGTAANATAGAAAATTTACCAAAATGATATACGAAGTAGTATACGTTTAATTAGGAGACATTGATAATTTCTACAAAAGTGCAAAAAGAAAACTGGATAATTCTATATCTTTCAATTGCTGACTAATAATCATTGAAAAGAGACATGCTTATCCAAAATTTAACGTTTAATTTTGAAGTTAAGCAATAAATATAATTTGAATTCTTAAATAGTTCCAAGGTTTTTTTATATATTTTACTTGTCAAAGAATTGATTAAATAATTTTGAAAGTCAGAGCTAGAAGTATTAATATAAACTTACCAATTGGTTTACCATCGAGATTCTTGTTATATTGATACGACACCTGTTTTTTTTTATATATTTTACTTGTCAAAGAATTGATTAAATAATTTTGAAAGTCAGAGCTAGAAGTATTAATATAAACTTACCAATTGGTTTACCATCGAGATTCTTGTTATATTGATACGACACCTGTTTGTAAGCGATCGTTTTGCTTTGACCAGGCTGCACCTGAAACAGAAATAGAAAAATTTTATCAAACATTGTCGTAAACAAAAATTTGGTTTACCATCGAGATTCTTGTTATATTGATACGACACCTGTTTGTAAGCGATCGTTTTGCTTTGACCAGGCTGCACCTGAAACAGAAATAGAAAAATTTTATCAAACATTGTCGTAAACAAAAACACCTACAACTCTTTTTATATTATATTCTTTCTTACGATTCTATTATCTTGATAGATGTAAGCAATTATTTTGATGCATTTAAAGTTATAAAAATAATTTATATCTAATTCATGTTTTTTATATTTTTTGTCATTATTATTATTTTAAATTGTCATTATTATAAATTTAAAATTTTCCAACTTAGAGAGTTTAAATTTAAGTATTATTTTAATTAATAATTTAAAGAGNGTAAGTGAATAATTCTTCTGATTTGTTAGAATGTTCATTTACCATATTTACAACTTTGTATTATCTATATAGATATATAATAGCTATGTATGTCAATTATTATTATGTAGCAGATGTATATGATATTATAAATTTATAGTATTTATGAAATATAATTTACACAATTGTAAATGTAGTAGATGAATATTCTAACAAATCGTTAAAAACCTTTTGATATTGTATCATATTTATTATGTAGCAGATGTATATGATATTATAAATTTATAGTATTTATGAAATATAATTTACACAATTGTAAATGTAGTAGATGAATATTCTAACAAATCGTTAAAAACCTTTTGATATTGTATCATATAATACATTATAGTGTCTATAAAATCTGAAATTGTTCTTGTGAGAAACTTTGTGAGTATATGGGATAGAAAAAATCTGCAATTAGAAAGCTTGATGTATCTAGTTCTTTTTTATCTTTATAGAAGAACTAGTAAATTGTATTCTTTGGTTGGCTGAGAATCTATCGTTGCTGTCCAAAGAAGGTTTAGAACCCAATACAAGAAAGAAGCACCACACTTCTCAGGAATTCTATATCCACATATTGGATGAAAAAATTTCAAGAAACAAGTTCTGTCAATAAAAAGTCACAGTCTGATAAGCCACGTGTTAGTGAAGAAATTGTAGCATCCATAGAAGAAACCTTTCAGGCAAATCTAAGAAAGTCATCAGCTGAAGCTTTGAAAAACTACTGTATTTGCTTAAAGATTTTGTGGACAAGACTTCACGTGGAAGCGTGAATATCAAAAATAATATTGATTAGTAAGAAATATATTTGAAGCAAGTAGCTAAATCAATCGAGTAATATTTAGATATTAGCTTTGAAATATAAGGTTTCAAGTTCAGTATTCGAGTAGTATGAGATCGTATATCAGGCCGATTTATTTTGGTTGAATCGAATTTTCTAGTTTTCTGATGGTAACCATGAAGACTACGGTACTTTCGAGTATAAAGACTGATCTCACTGCATGCTATGATCATTCTGATACATCGTGCGCCTGTATATTAAGTACGTACGTAGATATGGATCCGTGCAAACAGTATACCACCTCGAGGCAAATCTCGACCGATGCAATCTCTTTGACATATAATTGGAACTGTTAGGTTTCAACAAAAGAACGTGTAAAAAAGTAGACACTGAAATTACAGTGGTTGTATGCCAGTACAAACGTTTTCAAAGCGATTTTTTTGTGTCACGTTAGTTTTCTGCGTTTCACTCGGATAAAAGCAAACGGAACAATACACGCATTAATAATTCTGACTGTATAATGTAATTTAGCCAATGGTGAATTTTATTTGAAACAGAGACATAAAAAGCAGCATAATAACGAGTCATTTGCGAGTAATCTTTTTATTTGAGTCAATTCATTGAACCAAAATAACCAGATCAGATCTTTTCTGCAATTTTTATCTTTATGAGTATAAATTTTATTTTCTGCAAGATCTGTTTTCTGCAATCTTTATATCTTTATGAGTATAAATAGAATCTACGTAGAAATTTGCTTGATCTACCAAATTGCTGGAATTTTGTATTTCTCAAAAATTCAGAAATGCTTCTGAAAAATGCAGTTAATCAATCATTCAGGCTTGTTAAAACAGGGATATTTTCATTTTTAAAGAAATTAGTAAAGCAAACGTTATATGTGCAACTTACATTTTGCAATTCTGAATCGATAAAGTCCAAGCCAGGTATACCACTCGGTGCACCACTCAGCCCAGTGCTCACGTACTTTTCAGTGGTGGTTGTCATCGTTCGAGTTGGTGAAATGCCTCTAAAGTTAAACCGATGAATTTTTTTTTTTTTTTTCCATCGAGAGATGCGTGCACGACTGTCACGTTCTTTCAAATCGAAAAACTTCACAGGTTTACTCACCTGCCTTCAGAGACCACCTTGGTTGGATTTGCAGCTACACGATACTCCACTTGAGGCGAGAGTGCCCTGCCACCGCGACTCGGGGTGGCACTTCTTGAGACACTTGTTTGCAAGTCCTCAAGAAGAGCATCTAAAATCATGGAATGTGTGTTCCGTCATTTTTGTACTTTCGACAGGGCATGTTTGTACAGTTGCCTACGAGACTATTGGAAAATGTGTGTGTGTGTGTGGTGTGAAAATTTTTTTTATGAATATACGTTTTTTAAGAACATTTTGAAATTTCGCAGTGAGATTCAATTATATGTATTCGGTCGAAATAAATTTGAAAGTTTATGTAGAAATTACAAGATATAATGGGAGTACATTCTGCGTTTAAAATTAATTAAGATTCGTGAAACCGTTCATTTTCTCTTTGAAATAATTGAAATTTCTGACAGACTGATTATCATTATTATAGCTCACGTAATATTTATACATAAAGATTCTTTAATTTTAAAGTACTTTCATGAGCTACTGTATGTTGCTATAAATACACAATTTTAATAGTATCGAATTTCTGAGCAAATAACATATATCTTATCACAAGTAAAAAGTATATTATCATACTTCGATATATTCTCGACAAATTTTATTAACGAATGAATAAAAGCCGAGAATAAGTTTATCGTTTCAAGCAAGAAAGTTATTTTTACTGTTGATATCATTCCAGTAGCTGTGCGGCGACTGAGGAATCGATATGTGATTATGTCACATTAGGATAAAAATAGTATAGAGTTAAAATTGATGGATCTGTTTTGTGGTGCAATACTCAAGCTTTATTATCATACAAATTTAACAAAAATCATGAAATTACAGGAGACATTGTAGATTTTTGGTAGAAAAACAATGATCGATAAATACCTTCAAAATTTTTTTACTTGACATTAGGATAAAAAATACAGAATTGGAATTCGATTGATGAATTTATTTTATGATACAAATAATCTTCAATCTTTTTAGTGATAGTCGTGAAATCATAAAAGACGTATGTAATAATCTTAGTGGAAAAAGAATGATTCAATGGTAGGATTACCTTCTCAAAATTAGTTAAGGAAAAAACAGAATACAGATTCAATTAATCTGTTTTATCATGCAAATAGTTTCCCAACTTTTCAGCGAAAGTCACGAAATCATATGTAGAGTCTTAGTAGAAAAAGTATGGTTCAAGGATAGGATTACACCTCTGGTGACACATTTAAAAGTTTACCTAAGTTGTTTTCGAGGCTGTTGGCCGTGGTTGTGTGGCTCTGGCCAGATATAGGACCACCATGACTCACGATCTTTCTACTGGTGTGCGATGTCGTTCTCTCCCTCACCGCGGCTGACATTGCGCTCCTCTTCAACTTCCCTGCCTTGCGTCTGGAGAACAATTTAAACAAAAAAAAAAAGAAATAAATAAAATGCGCTGACCAATCTAAAAAATTGCAAGTTGAAGCAAAAATCACGAGTTGTGCAAATATAAGAAGGCAATCATAAATTGCTACAACAAGTGCTAAAAATTTTAATGTGTGTATGAATATGCATGATAGCAATAGTGACTTCAAATATTCTTAACATATATACACATTTGCAGTAGTCTATTTTATTATTCACAATTAATTTCTGAATGCTTGGTTTTGACCAACTGTTTGTTGTTTATTAATCTAATTTCAGTTATTAATAATCCATATTAGTAATTATAATTTACATTTGTTAGCAATCTTTTTTTAAATGTTTCCTATTTGATTCATTGTCCACTATTTCAACTTCAACAGAAATTTAATTTCTCGGTACGACAAAATAATAATAGGCCATTTTTGTCATTTCAATGCAGCTATGGTGATTATAATAGTTTTGATTATAATAGTTATATAATAGTGATTATAATAGTTAACAGAATGCTAAATATAATACTCAAACAGAATGATAGAACATATCATAGTTTGTGAATGCATCAATGGCTGTACGGGATGAGTCACCGAATTTTAACCTTAAATTACTCGACCTCAATAGTCTTTTTTATTTCGCGCCTGATACTATTTTGAATTACAAGGTCAAACGTTACGTTCTCCAAGAAACCTATATAGTGACCTTAGTGATCTTTCTGGAAAGGCAAAGTATGAGAAGTATTGATCAATGCATCGTATTATCTCATCCTTGATATTATACGACTTTTTCAATTGAAACGTTTTCTCGTGAGAAGAGAGTTTATGATGCAGTTTAACACGTTCCGTGCGAAGCCATTTTTGCCTTTTGTTGTCGTTCAGGCCATTCGATATTTTGACTAAAGGTTGATATATTATCACACAATCTTTCATTACATCATCAATCGATAAGTAGTTCTCTATCACATCGTGTACCATTTGTGGTAATATTATTAAAAATATATTTTACAGAATTACATTTGTCATAAAATATATGTTTTCGACGCATTAAATAAATATGACTGCGTGTACCACCGGTGGTACACGTTAAGCTTGATCTTCAGGCCATGTTAAACTTGATCTTCAGGCCACGTGTACCACCGGTGGTACACATGGCACGGAACGTGTTAATATGGTAGTCACCTACGAGTAGAAAACTCTTCATGCACTGTGACTTCGTGTATTTTGTATATTAAATAAGAATCAAGTGTATTTATCAGACTCGATACGCGTTCGACTAAAGTGTCCGACACCGGTCAAACGAATAATGAAGTGTCGGTCCGCAGGGACCGACTTGTGTGTATATGTACGTTAATTAATATAATGTGGAATAGCTAGCTACTCCTCCGCGTGTCGAACGCAACAGCACTTCTATTTATAGATGTCGAACATTTATAAATATGGCAGATTCGAGTAGATCGGAGAACTGGATCCGGCGGAGGCGCGCCCGTTAGAAGCTGAAACTTTCGCGGTGAACACCTGAAGCCGGTTCTAACGTTAAAACGTTGGTGGTGAACCTGGAGCGGTGGCATTTCGAATTAAGTGGGCGCGTGTAATGCCCGGCGTTCGCGATAGAAACTCGCGGACAAAGATTTATTTCTGTTTCCCTGGCCCGTTCCTTTACTCTCTGTGATCGCGGCTCGCCTCGCACTTATGCGCGCGCGTATATTTACGTGTACGACTGTCGAACACGATGTTTCGTAAAACTAGTTTTGTAACGTGGTATTAAGAGATATATAATGAATAGTGGTCGTGGGTTGATCCGTTGGGATCGTTTCTAACTTTTGATTAGACGAGGAACACGGCCGTTCTGTGGATTGATTTATGGAAATCGCTCGCGCGATGAAAGAGGAAGTCGGGATTTTAATAATGTCCATAGAGTTTCGTCAGACTCTTTCGCAGTGATTGTTACTGCTTTTTAAATGTCACGTTTTTTTTGGAGGGGGCAGCTGCTATATTCGAGTTTGAGAACGATCTTTTCATATTCGATGTTGTGCATAATCATGAACTAATTGATTGATAAATATATTATTATGTATACATATGCATTTGTGTAATGAACATTATATATATACGTACATTTTATTTATAAATATTAATGATATATAATATATAATAATTATTCTTCATAAACTTGATTCTGTGTTTTTCTTTACAAAAAAATAAAGATTATATTTCTATCATTAATAACAAGATACAATTTTCTAATGAACGTGTTCTTTAATATGTATGATGGAAGGAAGATTATTTTGTTTGTAATTTTTCAAATTATTATGACTGGAAATAATGGTTGTATAATATCATATAGTAGAAATACTCAATTAAATTCTCTAAAATTATTATTTTAATCGTTAGGTTCGCAGAATTTTTGTTCATAGAAGGATTCGCGCAATGCTATCATCATTAATTTTCAACTACCTAGATTCTTTAAACATGCAAAAATATAAAATCTACTCGCGAGATAACAGCGTACGAGTAAATCTGTTCCAACTATTTAAATCACGTCTGGGGCGCGACTGAATGTAGAAGAAAGTGTATATATGTATGTGTGTATTTCCACGGGAAACGCCGAACGGTCGTTTTATTCCGGCGGAGACATCAATGCGAATGGGGCAAAGGGGCCAAGGAGGTCTTCCAAGAATCATCTGCGGAGGAGACACACTCGTGTGATCGCCGCTGAAACCTTGAAACGCAAACCCGGACGGTTTCTAGAATTTGTATTCCCCTAACGAGAGCCCCTCGGAGATAAAACATTTTTTTCAACTCGGGCCAGTCCGTGACTAAACTTCCAAATTTTTCGGTTCCATTTTATGTTTCCTAGTCATTCGCCTTCGCGCGATTTTCGTTAATTGCCTACACTTTTCTTTTAATCGTTCTCTTGCCGTGGAAATAATGTTTTGTTTCGTGAGTCGAATGAATTGTATAAAGTATTGTATAAAGTTCAATTTGTCTAGTTTTATCTTAACATTCTTGAACGAAATTCTAAATAAAATCTCTCTCGCGATTTTAAGAGATATATGTGCTTCTTATTTCTATCACGAAGGTGTTTTCAATGAAACGATTTGATAAAAAAAGTGTGTTAATTTGAAACACGTGTAATTACACAGCCGAGTGTAAGCTCATGAAAACGCTGCGTATTTTAATGATTCCGTCAGTGCAGACTCGGCTTTATGAATCCGAAGTACAGACGAGATTAAATTGCGCCGCTACCACAATTTTTATCATTATTTAAATCGTTCTTCATTCCTCAGATATTTCTGCAACTCAAGAATGTGTAGCAATGGAAAAAAGGTGACGATAGTTATGAAAGAAGCACGCAAGATAGATTTACTTATATTGATTTCCTGATTTTTATTATAGGAATTGATTTTGGAATTATAGACTTCGATAAATTTTGGAATTATAGACTTCGATAAATTGATTAATCTTTTAATATACAATAATAATGGAGTAGTTTCGAGTGAACAGGAAAAGAATATTTCTTCTGTATTTTTTTTAATAATCCATAATTTATTTATATTAACGAAAAACTCTTAAAAATTTAAACCTTTGTATTAAAGCTTGCACGTACGATAATATAAAATAATAATATTACTTAACAGGTAAAACAAATCTCTGAAATTTTCAGAAAAAATTTCATAAAAATCCACAGTCTATCAGTAACTTATATTGAAATCTAATTTCGAGTGCAATGGAAAATCAGAAAAATTCTTTAATTTTTAACTTTTTCTATATTTCTGATATATTGATATTGATGACGTGTATTGTCCTTGGTTAATGATCTACAATTCATTCATATTAACACAGATCCATGTTTAAACTTTTATTAAACCTTACTCTCGTCACTCTAATAACTTGTATTAAAATTCATCGCGTTTAAATGCCTTATTTATGTCCCCCTTTATCTAAAAGCTTTGTCTGCATAATCGATAATAGGTGCATTGTCACCGATTCATCCGACCGAGTCTGAACAAGTATCGTTCAGTTTTCACGTTTTCAAACAGTATCTTTTCTAAAAATCATGCGATTCAACTACAATAAAAGAGTCGTATCCTATTTATTATTTTCTCTTCTAAATTTAACCGTGATGTCACTTTTTAAACTGACAGAAGTTTCAAAATGCTTCGAGACGTCGCTAACTACATACATATGTATAATACATGCGAGATGACCTCTTACATCGAATCGTTAACAGATTGTCAGAGTAGTGGTGACATTGTGCATCGTCGTTCAAGGTCCTTGTGCCAATGAAAATGATGACCGCAGTTGATTTGATTCTAAGAGCGATAGTAATCGCGATAGTGTACATGTATGTAGTCTACGTTAAAAGCGGTTTAATTTGTTTATTTATTATTTAAACGACGCTTAGAGGATGGAGAAAAAGAAATAAAAAACTAAAAAAAAAAATCGATAAATCGAATAAAATATATATTATCATAAAAATTATATATATTTGAAAATTGAGTAAATTATATTATAATTATATTATAATTGAAAATTATATTGATTTATTTAAAAATTATATTGATTATATTATATAATTATAATGAAATATAATTATAATGAAAATTATATTGATTATATTATATAATTATGTTAAAAATTATATTGATTATATTATAATTGAAAATTGAGTAAATTGGAGGTAATTTTCTTACACATTGGAGAACAATAGTACTGGTAAGAATAATAAAAATGTGCAAGTAAAAAATTTCATTTAACATTAATAGTAATAGTTAATATTTCGTATTATTTCTGTTTATTATTAATATGTTGTTTAATGTTATTTCTTGCTTAACAAAATCTGAATTACGTATTTTTTTTTTTTAATGGATTTTACTCGAGAAAGACCCAGACTTTTCTTGCATCCAACACTAACAGCTTTAAAATAATCATCGCAATTGAAACGACAACGCGTTCATGTCGTCCAGCAAATACAATTAATAATGTCGACAAAACCACTGGGAGTTTTAGATTGAAAGTTTCTCATTAAAAATGTCGAATGGCATCGTGACGGCTTCGACATTTTTACTCATTAAAACGTATGCACAATCGCTATTAATAGTTGGGATAACAATCTGCCAAGCGAAAGAAAATTGCATGAAGCTAGGAACGAAGAGATGCGGATTTGAAGAAAACGATGAGTTGGCGAATCAGACGAAATTAGCTGGTTACTTCTGTTCAATTACTGAGAGAGCTGCGTTGGCATTCGGCATAAGTTACTTTTAAACCGACGACGACGAAATCGCGAATAAGTAAATCACCTCGATCGTTCGAGCGTTTTTTCCCTTCTTTTTATGCTTTGGAAATAGTACTTGAATAGTAGTAGCAATTAAATTAAAACAATAGAACAATTAATTGTAAATGGGCAAAATGACTTTAGTAAAGAAATTTTATAGATTTATAATGATGCATCAGAGATTTCAATGATTTGTGAGATTTAAAATGTATTTATAAATAAATATTCGAGCACTTTATCACATTACAAATATTTTCGTGTCCTTCATATTTTTATTTGTGTAGATTGTGTTAATTTGTACCGAATAGCCACGACACGAAGAAACGATAAAGTTACCTTTATGTGTCATTTATTATAATTCAACTTATATTTATATTTTAAGATAACCAATGATTTCATAATATATTATACTCATTTATAAATTAGAATATATTCTGTATATACTTAGTTTATTGAATAATTTATCTGTTGCTTGTTCATAAAATATATTATTTTTACAGTTGCATAAAAATGAGAAGAAGAATATTTAAACATCCGTAATAATAATAATAATCCTATTATTTAATGGCAACGATTATTCAAGGCTATATATATCAATTTTTCACCAAATGTTCACGTTTACTAAATACTTCCCAATTTTTGATTGGTACCAAATTTTTTATTTTTCTCAATGTTAATACAATTATAATAATTTCACGCTGCCCGGTATAAAGTTTCATTATTCTAAATGATTTGGAATCTGGATTTAAAAATAGCTGTACGCTTCATTCTTTGTAAGATACAACTTCGGATAACGTAACACTGATGGTTCAATTTTAACTTTGTTTCAGTAACAAATTGCTGCGTCGATTGCACGCTCAAAGGCAAGTCAAAACATTTTCGTAAATGATGTGCACGCATCGGGTTCCCTCGTGTCAACATTCAACGGAAATGCGGCTAAGATGTTTCAAGGACTTCTCGATGGCCTTCGCCAAGAGTGCAACGCGGCAACACATCGATGCATCAGTGAAATGATCGATTGTTAACGTAACAGGTAACACGCACGATCGAAAGGTACGTAACTAATCAACCCATTGACAATTAAAAAAATTAGTTACATGTGTCAGTTGCGTCACACGTTTCTTATCTGTTGTGTATCTTCTGTGCGCACAATGGAGAATGAAGTATTTCGTTGTGGTTGAGAAATTGCTTGGATAAGGTGTAGAGAGTATTTTTAGAATCATCGAGTGATATTTTATAGAAATATCCTTTGTGTGAAATATCTTGCACTTGAATATTAAAATGAATTAATTTGAATTAATGTTCAAGTCTTTAATTGTGTTCATTTAACAATTCCAGGAAATACATTTTCTAGTATTTAGTGAATATTACTGAATATGTTATATTTCATGTTTGAATATTATTGAATGTGTTATATAATGTTTGCTCTTGATCTTGTTTTCTTTGGAATATTTCTCTGATGGTAGTTCGATGAATAATTACTTCGCAAGTGGAAAAAACTGATCTATCTACTAAAATGTAATTCATATGCAAACGAGCACGGTTTCCTAGTAAAGAATAAAAAAGTAGAGAGTAACTAGGTACACACGTGATTTATATTTATTATAATGGAAAAAAAATTTGACGTGGAAACTGATACATACAAAGTAGCATCCAGACGAGTAAAAAAATATTGAAACTAAAATTCATAGAGCAAGTTTATCGACGAAGTTCATAAAATTTCGATGAAATTCACCAAACACCGGTGTTTAAAAAATATGCGTTTTCAATATTATTTCGATGTATCATTAGTTCGCATTATATTTTATATGATATTTTTATCTTGACATTACATATTTTGATACGTTGTAATTGACTTCGAAGAAGCTTCAATTTAATGTCCGACGATGTTTTGTTGATTGGCGAGTTTCTCCTTCGATTTCTGATTTTCGAAAAAAATCGGAAGGGAAGCAAAGGTTGGCTCGTGTAAATTTAACAGCGACATTTGACATCACGTGGGTGGCAATGGTCCAGCCAACTGGCACCCAGAGTTTCATTCTATTTTCCCTTTTTTCTCCTGCCTCTGATCCATTCCGTTCTTTGTTTAACTCTAACGCGTAAATATAGCAACTTTTACGAAAGCGTTCCGGCCATATTTTACTGTTGCTGAGAAATTTTCAATTATTTGTCGCGGATCCGTTTTTCACGATATCTAAATTTCGAACAAACGCGCACGTACTTGATAACTTTATTCTAATTTTTTTTTTCTTTTTGAAAAGAAAAATTGGAAATTTTATCTTTCATCAAAAGCAGAGTAGCTCAATTTAATTTCGTTGCGTCGATTATTATCAATGTAATTATATTCCACCGTTGGAAAAAATAGTTACTCATGTTTTAAATAAATTAATTAAATTCAAATTTTAAGTATCTTTACGAAACATCGGGAGTCTTCTCATTTACATGAAACAAGAGTGAAATTGAAAAATAAGAAATTTGAGGACTAGAAATTATGTAACATATTCCTTAATTAATTTTGGAAGAGTTAATTGTGCTTGATTATAGTACTTTGGTAGAAGATATATATCGACATACGTTTAAAAAATACATCAGTTCATACTTAAAGTGAATCAAGGTTTTTCCTCTCTTCCATTTTTTTCTTGCATAATATTTCTACACTTAAAGTTAATTGTTTTGTAATTGCTTTATAATTGTTTTAAATCGTAAAAACGATGCAAACGAATTTAGATATTCAATCTTTCAGTCTTTTTAATCTTTTTAATTGCGGATTATTTTCTCGAATTGCGTTGAATGAATAATCTTTCTTCAATCTCTTTTTGCACAACCGTCGATAAAGACGATTTCTTTTTTTTTTAATTGCGGTCATGTCTGTGCTCGTGTCATTGACGCGCGAATCCTGCGTCACATTTTCAATGCAAACATAATGGAATACAAATGAACTGGAACGTAAAAATATCGTAGAAAGATGAATCAGAAATTTTCACGCCAAACATTGTATCTTGCTCCACCGATAAATCTGAGGTGACCGCGTTGCATTTTCGAACTATTGGATCTTTCGAATAGCTCTCGATCTTTATCTGTCTGATTTATCGTGAATCCGTCGACCGTACTTTTCTCGGGAAGCAACGTGACTACAGGAAAAATAAATTGGCGAATATACGTTTTATTTTTGGCTCACTGCCCCGATCGCGGTAGTTCTATAAACTATAGACCGAGGTGTTTTTGGCGTAACGCCTATTTTTGTGCGGGCTTTCGTTGCCCGGTGTCCTCTTTTTCACGATGACTAAAAAGATTACGTATTATTTATATTCCTCTTCTTGTTGTTTTCACATTGTACACAATGAGGCAATTTTTATATTATTAACCCTCCATAGGCAACCAGTATACCTAGTAAACCTAACCTAAATCAGTATCGTTTGCGGCTGTGAACGAAATATCAGAGCAAGCAGTGAATTGTCCAGAACAAATTTTGATTCTTTCTGAAAAACTTCTTGCAGATTCGACTCAAAAACTAATTATTGAGTAAACCTAACCTAACCTAAACCTAACCTAAACCAGTATCGTTTGCGGCTGTGAACGAAATATCAGAGCAAGCAGTGAATTTTCCAGAGCAAATTTTGATTCTTTATGAAAAACTTCTTACAGATTCGACTCAAAAACTAATTATTGAGTAAACCTAACCTAACCTAAACCAGTATCGTTTGCGGCTGTGAACGAAATATCGGAGCAAGCAGTGAATTTTCCAGAGCAAATTTTGATTCTTTCTGAAAAGCTTCTTTTAGATTCGATTCAAAAACTAACTTATTGAGTTTCTTTTTCAATTTTTCAATATCTCTTTCCAATTGCATAATGTCTCAGAGAAACGTTTTAGACTTTGTACGAATATATTATCTACAATATGCAAAACATTTCATTAATACTACAAGGAAACAGGATTAACACGATCGTACTGATATGACTTGAAATCAATCTGAAAATATGGGTATACAAAAGTTGCAAGCATACGCTTCATGTAGTGTGAACACAAAATTATTTCCACGTGTGCAAAAATTAATGAAGAATGTATAATAAAATTTTTTTTTTTTTTTTTGTTGAATAACTTTCCAAGAAAACAAGAGTTTGAACGTGTTTGATTAAGAACTGGTTTGGTAGTACTCGCGCTCGGTAAATATTTTAATTGAATTTTCTCGGTGATCGGAGCGTTCTGTGAAAAAAAAAGTTTATTCGACATATTTCCAAACGTAGAACATCAGTTATTTCCTCTTGTCGAGCCCGGAATGTCTCGAAACAGAGTACACTGATAACTTCATAAATATCACGCGCAACTTCTCCATTTCCAACCGTGATCTCATAATAACAACGTAAATATAATTTAAACATCGAAAAAGTTGAAGAAGAAGGCAGAAAAAAAGTAATTAAATATTAACCGTGTAAACAGAGATTACCTCCATCTTTAACTGTGACTGTATGTAACCCACTTTAAATTCTTCTGGGAGCACGAGTGAAGAATTACGAGAACTACACGACACGCAAGATATGTAATTGATTTCAACCTCGAGGGAATAACGTACTGTTTCTCTCTCCATCGTAAGTTTAATTACGTATTNGTGAAAAAATAACAAAAAAAAAAAAAAGAAAAGACGATGAAAACTAAGGAATTCTTTACATTTCCTTTGAAAATGAAATTTCACAAGAATAGTTGAGCAAATGAATTGCTCAGCCTAGTAAGTTAAGACGTGTTCTGCGATATCACCGATCGATAGCAATTACTTTTCCCTCTCGAGGTATTCCTTTCAACGTTTCCAGCTGCAATGGTGCATTTAATAATGCATCGAACGATAAAACGTCGACAAAGTGTGAAATATCATCGGATTGAATAATTTAGCGCGAAACGAGCGGAATGCAGTCGTGATTGTATGCAAAAGATATTACCATAAGGCAGCACTTATTTTGCGGATATGACAAAGTACGATTATGTCTCTAATTATTATATATATATATATATACATATACAGCAAGGAGCATAACTAATGATGAACAAATAATTATGAAAAATTGTTGATACTTCAGATTGTTATAATTATCGTAAAAAAAAGAAAAAAAAATGATCTACTTGGCTTCTACTTTCATAGTCCCAACTTCATTTTTTTTTCGCCAAAGATTCAAAAATATTGAAAAATGTTTTTTTTTGAAGATGAAATTTTCTCTGTACGAAACGATTTCCTTTTGGAACTTCAAACGATTAGGATCAAACGACGAAAATTCAAATAATCCTGATGCTTCATCGCTTACGAAATATCGACATCGTTATTTATTCAGTTATACTTGCCACTTGCATATCTCGTGTGATTTTATATAACTTTGATCTTTCCAAGAAACGAACTCTGCTCATCACTAGAAATACATAAGGACGGCGTTGAGCGAGCGTGTCAAACGCGTATGTCACAACTTCAAAGTGTGTGACGCGAATTAGAAGTGTCTCGGCCAGTCACACACTTTATTCGAATATTTCTTGTGAAACTTACCTCACCGAGAAATGATAATCCGACAGAGCACCGGCCGTCTCACCGTTTGATCGTTCGTTTGTTTCTTTTTTCTTCTCGTTTCGTCGTGATGTTTCGCGCGTCGAACGAATCGATCGATCGGATAGATCCACGTGACACACCGCAGAGTGTCTGTTCGATACTGGCTCGATCCATTTCGTGTTTTGCACGCGAGTGCGCATCGCGGCACAAGCGACTAGCGTACGCGCATGCGCATTATCCAGGTTCCCCAAGTCAGGTGCTCGATCTGTCCGGCGTCAATTTCGAAGTATGCGACAGCGTGAAATAATCTTTTTCTCGAAACCTGCACTGACAATCTCATGAATCTTTTTTTTTTTTTGTAATGGACCGTCTATACTTATAATTTATAAAATTATATAAGTTTATAAATTGTAAAAATTTATAATAATAAGTTTATAAATTGTTAGTTTATAAATATATATTTATAATAAATAAATATAATAAATATAATAAATATATAGTTATAAATATATATTTATAATAAGTTTATAAATTGTAAAAATTTATAATAATAAAATTTATAAATTACAACGCTATTGTAATATTCAGCAAAGTTTACGGTAATAGATTTTTTTATTTTGTATAAAATTTATAAAGTGTAATAAGATTGTAATAAAAATAAAAGCGACAGATCCTTTCCTTCACATGTACAACTAATGTAAGAATTAATAAGATTCTACATGGATAAGTACATACCATTCTATTGTGCCAAATTTTTGCTCCTCGATTTTTCAATAATTTTCATAATTTAAATTGTCGATACTTATGATCTGTTAAATTTATAAAATTATATAAGTTTATAAATTCTAAAGTTTATAATAATAAAATTTATATAAAATTATAAATTACAACGCTATTGTAATTATTCAGCACAGTCTACGCTAATAGGTTTTTTTATTTTGTATAAAATTTATAAAGTGTAATAAGATTGTAATGATAATGAAAGCGACAGATCTTTTTTTTCACATGTACAACTAATGTAAGAATTAATAAAATTCTACATGGGTAAGTACATACCATTCTATTGTGCCAAATTTTTGCTCCTCGATTTTTCAATAATTTTCATAATTTAAATTGCAGATCCTTAAAGTCAGAAATGTCTCTATGAAAGACATCATTTCACGTATGTTTCTCTAAAATGTTGATACTCCTGTTGAGTATTTTTCAAGTAGGAAATAGTTCACAGGAGTCTATAACATTTGCTTGAAATTAATGTTAGGTGTTAAATCTAGCACGCTTGCGTGTGTGCGTTTGTGGACGAGCGAGAAAAGTGCGTACAAGCGTAGTTTGTCCGGTTACTGCGTTCGCAGAAGTCGAGCTACTCCTACGTACAGGGACGGACAAATTCTAATGTTTTTGTAAAATATTTACTAGAGGCTTTATCATTCAATAAAATGTTTATATTAATAATTAATAAAACGTTTAATATTAATTATATTATAAATTAATATTAATTAATTTATAATATAAATTAACATTAATTATATTAATAAAACGTTTCACTCGTTTAAAAAACGTAACCGTTTTTAATGTTTCTCATACTTGTAGGTGTTACTATTATCACATTTATGCAGATTACGGGAAATAGATTGAGCTTGTTAGCTATGAACAACAACTGTTTATTCTGTGAATTTTTTGGCAAACTTATAATGAAATCAAATGTGATTTTTAGTATTTTCAAATTAATTATGTATCGACTGGTTCGTGATTACATTGAATGGAATTCATATGAAATAAATCTATTGGAATTGGAACTCATTGAAATTCATTGAAATCCATATAAATAATATTCAATATTTCGTTAAAAGACAATTTTTTATTCAGTATTTTATTTAAATAAAAGCGATTTATTTTAAATTAAAGTTGAATTGAACTTGTTGAAAAATAGTTCAAGGAAGCTTAAAAATTCAATTTTCGTAAATGATAATTATTAAGAGGTAAATAATAATTATTGCATTCGTTTATTTTAAATCAGTATTAAAATTAATATTAAACTTCGTTGAAAATTATTACATAACTGCATTAAAATTTAAGCTTAAAAATTCAATTTTTAATTTTTATGCGCGTACTATCACAAAGCAGTAATAACAGGTCGTTATTATATCTATAGAAAAATCATTCGTTTAGCAATCTGTTTTCTCGAGCAGAGTATGTCCCTGGCTGTGCCATATTTCTTTTCTTTCGTCCACGGTGCCACAGTCCCTAGTATCCACTTCTACCTTAAGAATCGTTATTTATGGTAATAACGTAGTACGGAGAACGCATCGATATTACTTTTATACGTAACATCGAGAAATAGTTTATGGCTGAGTATTTCATAATAATTAAATTCTTGGCAAAAAAAAATCTTCCCTTGTCTAACCGGGCAGAAAAGTGAATAAATTCTTCGCTGCATAATTTTCAAATTTACGATTACAGTAAGTAGTAATTTAAATAAAATAATCATTTTAAAAGGTTGATCAAAATTTTTAGTTTATTAAGACATTTAAAATATTGAAGAATTGATAGGAAAAAGAGAGTTGGTTAATTACAATTTGCAGTTCTTTTTTTTTTTGAGTGGATTAATTAATTTACTTTAATTAATGACTAGAGATTAAACACTGAAATAAGATTAATTGTAAATATATATATATATATATATATATATATTAAACGATCATTGTAAAAGTACATCGAGTAGCACAATCAATTGCATCGTTTAAGAATTTTTTTAATAAGTATGATGTAAATCAGAAGAATACGGGATGATGTCATACTTATAATTGGTGAATAGAATTCATATGATCTATTCGATATTAAAATGTAATTATTCTTCAGTGCATGCATATTAAAGATCAACTAATTCTTTCATCAATCATTCAAGATTATGGAATCATCTATTTTTAAATCGTACTAGAGTTGAAAACATTAATTGTAGGCGATAGTTAGACTTATTTTTTAAATTGAATTAAAGATTATCGTATATAGTTTCTAATTATTAATACGGCTATTTACACTTATAATTTTATTATATTTCATTTTTTATTAATTGCAAATGTATGTAACATTAAAAAAATTGTATTATTTCATATTTAAGTAATTCAAACTTTTTTAATTCTGCTAAATTGACATTTGAAAGCGTATGCAGTTTTGTGAAATTTCACTTATTTAAAACTAGTTTCTTACTCTAATTTTAATACTTTAATTTATATTAAGAAGTATATTTGTAGATTAAAAATGTCTCTATATTAAAAAAAAAAAAATATTAAAATAATAAATAAAAACGGATTAATGAAGTGACGAAAGCATGTCTGAAATTATTGAATTCTTGATTAATTTTTTCTTGGAATTAGCCTAATTTTAATGCAATTAGCCTAATTTTGAACGTGGTGGCTCCATCTGTCGGTATCGCTATTTAAATTTAATATCAGTAATTAGTTTTAAAATTACTCATTGGTATTAATTAATTTTAAAAATACTCATTTCTGCATTTTACGGATCAAAAAGAATGTAAAAGAAAAGCTAAAGGTTTAATCAAGAGTTCACAACTCAATTAAAACTTCTATAAACTAGATTTCTAATAAAGCAAATAAATAAATGCTTTATATCCATGTTATATGACTAATTAGGATAGACCACACATTCATTGTTTTTTTGTCCCCCATATCAAGGATGAGATATACGAACATTGACTAACTTAATGATTTGAATACACCTCATCTGTGGTGATCAATGGATTTAAAAAATTATGTTCTTGGCGCATTCAAACTTCGATCGTTTTAGTAGTAATTTTCCGATTCACTAGTAGAGTGCGCCATGAATAATTTTTTACCACGTCGGTATTTCAGAACGTCTCAAAGTTTCATACGATATCATACCTTCTTAATCAATGGTTTTTAATCATTTTATTTTTAATAAATTTTAACATTGACTAACTTGCATAAATCAGATATCCTATGCTTTTTCGTATCCCAGGTTTCGAGAGTCATTCTGACCCTGTTACCATTTTCGTATCATATCGATACCCTGTTATCATTTCCTGCCATATCGACTTATTGCAAGAATTGCATTACAGCGCTATTGGTGATAGAAATTAAAATCAAAAGATATGGACAATGTTGCCGTTTCTTTATTGAAAATTATTTCTTGAATTGATTCCGGTTTATTACGAGCAATATGCATATGTATGTACATGTAATAATCATAATAAATAAATACGAATTTAGTAACAAAACATTATTTAAGAAGCTCTACCACTGTATAGTGCGATTTTTCACAAAAGTATATTTCTGATGAATATCAACGACTTTTTTTCTACGGTTGAATTTCTTCGTGCTATTCTGAATAAAAAATAATTAGAGCATAATGTGAAAAAGAAATGTTAAACTCCGAAATGGCAAATTCGAATGATCGGTGGCCATTTAAAATTAAATAAAATACTGTAGTCAATCCAGCCAGCTGCCAACGAAAATAATTTTAGTAATATAATTAGTTAAAAATTATTTTTAAAAATAATGATACAGTGTAAATAATTATATACATTTTAATATTAAAACACGGATAGAGTTTTTTGTGATATATACACAGATGCATAATATAAAACGTTTTCTTGTATCGGAATCTAGTAGCATAGAAGAGGTATATGTATTTCTACATCTCTGTGTCGAAGATATACAATTGNATATGTATTTCTACATCTCTGTGTCGAAGATATACAATTGACAACACTGTAAAGAATATCATTTTCTTGAACCAACTTGTATCATTTTGTTTGACGTAGTTCTCTAATTCACCGTTGTTAAGCGTAGAGGGCGCTAAAAAACTAGTGATTTTTTTCCTGGTCGATATTTCTGAACCTGGGACACGAAACTCCATTTCATGTCCGGTCTATGTAAGTTATCATCCGGTCGATGTTATCACCAATAGCGCTGTAGTGCAATATTTGGCTAAGTCGATACGACAGGATGTGACACGAAAATGGAAAGGGGATCAGGTGACCCCCCAAAACCTGGGACACGAAAAAACATTGGATGTCCAGTTTATGTAAGTTGGCCAATGGTAAGATGCAATGTCTATTCATATACCTCGTCTGTGGTAAAAGATATCATTTTCTTGAACCAAATTGCATCATTTTGTTTGGTGTAGTTCTCCAATTCACCGTTGTTTAAGCGTAGAGGGGCTAAAAAACCAGTGATTTTCTTTTTTCCTGGTTTTCAGAACTTGGGACACGAAAATTCCATTTGATGTCCGGTCTATGCAAATGAGTCAGTGATTTTAAAAATAAATTTATAAAGTAATATTTTCTTTTTACAACTTTTTTAAACAAATAAAAAAGTAAAGAAATTGCTGCTATAAGACTGCTGCTCCA
>NIPQ01090317.1:3462-18601 GCA_002806875.1 Lepidotrigona ventralis hoosana
CTTTTTTTTTTTTTTTTTTTTTTATTGACAAAGCAAGATTTTCAATATTCGCCCGCGACTTTGTAAATAGTGGTAATTTGGGTAGCCGATAGTAAAAATGACTCGGAATTGCTGATAGAAGTTATATTAAAAATCTATCTCGTTCTCTGGCTTCTGGCGGTGGCCGGTAATGTAACAGGGGCTCTCTCAGCTTCCGGTGAGACACACGTCGTCCGCGTCGACCGTAAAACTGATACATTACAGGCGCGGTCACACGGCCATAACCGGCGGTTTGCAACAAAGCCCCTAAAAGCAGCGAGTACAATGCCAGCCGGTTTAATTGGTTTGACAGTGTTGCATGAACGCGCGCGTACCCGAATTTTCACCGAGAACCGACCTCCTCGTCACTGTCTCGTCGACCGTCTTTTCCAGCTTTCCCCTTTCGGATTAACGAAGATCCCGCTTCCGTTTCTGGATCTCGAGGATCTTTATACTTTATAAAAGTGGAGGAGCAAGAGCAGGAGGAGGAGGAAAGAGGATTAAACGGCCCGAGTACAGCAGATGATAAACGAAATCAAACTTGCGTCCACAGAACGGTGGATAATGATAATGNTATATATATATATATATATATATATATATACCAGAGAGAGTAGAGTTACCAACTTGAAAAAAAAAAACAGAAAAAGAGGGAAAATACGAGATTTGATGTCTTTACTAATTGGCCAAATTTTTACAATTGGCACCATGATCTAAATTACTTTTCTTACTTCAAGAAAAGAATGTTTACTTTTTTGACAAAACGACAAAACGAATTTTCATAGTTCAACACTAAAATTCCAAAGATAACGAACGTGTCAATCATTGGCAAGCAATTTCCAACGTCAGCAAAAGAGTAAAAGAAGGAAACGGAGAATGTTTATTATGAAAATGGCATCTGCACCGGCTGGAAAAATCACAGTTTTCACACTAAAATCCGAAAGATGCTCCACGATCTATCGGTGCGTGCCAATCATCGGCAAANAAAAAAAAAAAAAAAAAAAAAAAGAGAGAGAAAAATAGCACGGGAACACCGAACACAAAATCCGGCCACCGACAAACTACAGGGACCTATACGTTAAAACCAGGTTTGGAAATCGATACAACACAACTGGAGGCCCCCATACAAAGCCAAATGGGGGATCGGTGAATAGCTGAAAGCTCTGTGTACCAGGCCGACATAATACACTTTCGTCGTCATACCGTCGGCCAGGCTGGAGATTACGCGCTCGCGTAAAATCCCTTCGGCTTGGCAACCCTTTGCTCTTCACCTCCCCCCCCCCTCGATTTCCACCCTCCGTCTCTTTGTGGCCTCTCTGTCTATCGTATCGGGCGCACACCGGAGTCTCGTGTGTGATGTGATATTTCCAGGAGAACGTTAATTAATAATTTAATCGAAGAGCCTGTTTCGGTCGTGCAACGTCGGATCCGTGCTACCTCTCTAATTAAAACCGACCCCTGCGTGACGAACACGCTATTACACGTGTGTTAGGCAATAGTTAGGCGGCCGCCACACACAACGCACACTTTTTCGGGGAAATAAGAGGGGTGAGAGAAGTTTCGAGTGGACAACACAGCAACGAGAGGACGTTTCGCCAACCACTGCGAAGGGCTCATCGATCCATCTAGGGTTCGTTCAGACTTGAAGGTGGTACGACGTCTACCACCTCGGGCAGTCGGTGATTTTTCAATCCTTGGTGAGATCTATCTAATCGATCAGACCAAGAACAAGAGATTCTGAAGACGTTTGACAAAAATGCTGGCGAAATGTTTTTGCAGCGATCGTTGAAAAATTCAGAGCAGATCGATTAACACGTCCCGTGACATGTGTACCACCGGTGGCCACTTGATCTTCAGGCCACGTGGTAGACGATGTGATAGCTACTCTAAACAAGAGAACTACTTATCGATTGATGATGTGATGAAAGATTGTGTGATAATATATCAGCCTTTAGTCAAAATATCAAATGGCCTGAACGACAACAAAAGGCAAATATCGCTTGCCACGGAACGTGTTGAACATTTACGACGAATCCTTGGCAATCCTGGCAATCGTTACTGTTGAAAAATTTGTTAAAAAAAAAAAAAAAAAATCCATTTCAATGAATCCCGGAGGGAGATTCAATTTCGAGACTCGAGGTTATCCTTCTCCTCCGGCGTATTATTTACAACGGAGGAGACAGAGACAGCGGTATTTCGTGTAATAAGCTAGCCACGGAAGGAGGGAGAGAAGGGGGGAGGAGAGGGGAGGTTAAACCGAGGGAAAATCCAAAATTACGACGGAAGACAAGCGAGATACCGAGGACTTTCCACGGAAACACGTTAAACCGTGACGGGGAGGATGTTCGTCGTAATATTACATCCACTATTAACCCGCGTAACGAGAGCTCATAAGAAACGTACACCGTCGTAAACAGAATATTTTATTACGCGAGAGTAATGACGGGAACCCCGTACGATTCTGGGCCACACACACATACACATCTGAGCTTCAACGAAGCTACGAAACATCCCGACTTATTACTACTCCATCTAACGTTTTAAATTCTTATGACTGGATTTTCGTTTCACGTTCGTTTTTTTCTTTTCTTTTCTTTTTCTCTTCCTTATCTTTTGCCCCGTTTGGACAAGTTAATGCGAGGTATTAACACTCGGAACTCTGTTGACGAACATCGCGCGATGCTAGGCAAAGACAAACACGTACGTGTATAATACTGGGACTCACCAGTCGCGGATGGAGTTGAATTTTGCTGGATGCTTACCTGAAACAGAAGAATTACAGGCATTAGATCGGCGGTATTTTCGTATTTTCGTATCATTAGAGGAGGAGTTGGTTCTTCTTGAATATTTGTAAAAATCTTTCAATTATTATAACAGCAATGAGAAAAATTATGAAAATTATCGTCACTAAATTGATAGAAAATTATTACATTCACTCGACAATTTAGTGTTCGACACATAATATTATAATTGACATTAAAATTCATTTATCACCTTAATTTCAACTGACGAATTTTTGCTAATTTCACCACGTTACGATAAACCTAATTGAAGTTCCACGTCTCGAATCAAGAAAAGTGAACAAGCAGAATGTCAAGAAAACGACGAGTAGAGACCACCAATCGCTTAATTCGCGACGAGACTCGAGGAAATTCCACGGACACACGGTGTATGAAAAGCGGTTATTGAAATACGACGCGATACCGAGAGCATAGAGAGATCGGTAACGATAATCTAAATGGACCTTGTCCCGACTCGAACTTCCATAGCCGAGGGTTAATAACGGAGTGGCGCGAAACAATGGATACTTCCGCGAGCCAGTTTCTATCGTTTTATCCCGGCATTCGGCCAGATCTCGACGCCGCAATATAATTCGCACGCTGCTCCATTCTACACGATCGCTTGCCAGCGAATTGAAAATTAACAATCTCTGTGCGTCGTCTGATTCTCGTGAAACTTGATTTCCCTTGAAATTTTTCTTCATTCAAAAATATCCCATAATTCGTTCTATCCCAGGTTTCAAGAAATTGAACTTTCAAGAAAGTTCGAAGGAATTCATTGAAATCTTAAATACTGTAATGGGGAAATATAATACTATAATACTGTGATACTGTAATACTGTGATACTATAATACTATAATACTATAATGCTGTGATAGTATAATGCTGTGATAGTATAATGCTGTGATAGTATAATACTGTGATACTATAATACTGTGATACTGTAATACTGTGATACTGTGATACTATAATACTATTATAATATAATGCTATGATTTNACGCTGCAGCGATGTTAACGCATTCATTTTATCGGCCATTGTCGTGTGTTACCGTTTTGTCTGATTTGAAAAAATTTCTAGCTGAATATCGCAAGAGATTTCATCTCTATTATCGGTCGAACTGTCAGACTCTTTTTTATTTCGATGTTCCATTGAATTGCACCGGAGCATCGCTGCCTGTGCCATTATCATTATCGGATGATTCCAATTCTTAAAATATTATTATAAAATATTATTCAAATTATATACATTTATAAATATATTATTAAATATATAAAAATATATAAATATATTATTAAATATATATATAATATTATATTATTAAATATATTACATTATTCAATTATATACAATTATATTACATNTATATTAAATTATTAAAATATATATATATATATATATATATATATATATATATATATATATATATTATAATATATTATTCACAGAATTATCTCCTCCTCCCACAGTGGGAGGAGAGTAATTTCCATCCCATTACATTCTCTTTCAAATGATCAAGAAAATATGTAACCTAACCTAAATTTGAAAATATTGATAATTTTAATAAGATGAATGATGAATTTCTTACCGTACAAGCGTTATTATGTTCAAGCATTGCAAGCTTTATACTACCACGTGAACTGTATTCAGTATGACATTACTACACTTTGTATAATTGCAGCATTATTGTTCACTTATTTATCAAACGTTCACATATTTATTAGACAAACGAGAATTGCGTCTAGCAGGCTGGCGCCATTTTGAAATGACGTGGACCGCGGTTGGCGGTATCCGGTTAACAAATTTAAAATAACGTGGAACTACATTACCGACATTCAGCCGAAGCATTTGAAACGGCCTACGTTATCGATCGCGAGCGTGTTAATTCAAATTGCGCAACGACCACGAGCGATAACAATGATAATAAATTTCAATAGAACGATCGAAATTAGCAGAGCGATCCGTCCGACGAGGTGAATAAAGGGAAATGTCGGCGAGTAGAATCGAAGGAACGAAGACCAAAAAAAAAAAAAAAAGAAAAAAAGAAAAAAAGGTGATAATGGAACGACAGTGTTCCGCCGGTTTATAGAAAGTAAACGGTCGCATTTCGCGCAAGATGGCGAGGGAAACGCAGCTCTAAGGGCTTTCGCCTGTTCCTCGCCTGTCACATTATCCTGCCCGCTGAAAATCCCTTTGTACGCCTTTTCTGGGCGCGCCACGTGTCTCGCTCGAGGGCTTCGCTGCAAGTTCTTCCCTTAACCGGGAATTCTCACACTGGCGGATTGTTGCTTCAATTTCCCTTTACGTGTTTATCACACACGGCTGCTGCAGTATCGGTGCTGCACTTGAAATCGAAACGCCTGCAGAGATGAAGGAGATCTAACAACGTACGTGCAGCGTCTTGCGATAAATTTCACACTGGGATTTGGCAGTGATTTTTAAACCGAGGTTGACAGTCGGTCAACGCGAAACCTGCGATATTTCATCTGCTCATTTCAAACTAGTCAAACCAGCTTACGTGCGTTATTCAGATTGCAAATAATTCAGGATTTAATTTGGAAAGTCAGATTGTTACAGTCAGTTAATTCAATTACTAATTAAATTCGAGATCAAGTCGAGTTTCCAGTGAAAGCTTCCACTTGTATTTCAATTCCACCAACTCTTTCTACAGTCTCAGAGAGACACTTGCCTCGCTACCATGTCCGAAACTGTCAAACCCAAACAACGAGGAGAAGAGCGACGTAGCAAACCGGAAATCTCCCAAGGAAGGACTGAGGGAACGAGTATAAACACGCGGGAACAGAGGCAAGAAGGGGTGGAGAGGGAGAAAAAAAAGAGAACAGAGGGATTTTCGTGAGCCACGTCCGTAGTGACAGGCGAGCCTGGACTGTCGAGGCTAATGTGACAACGGAGAAAAGAGGCGAAAGCCCTTAGAGAGAGCTTCTTCTTTTCTCTTTTCACCTTTCTCTCCGCTTCCTTTCCCGCGGAAAGAAGATGTCGCCTGTATTCTCGGTAGAACGAGTTCGGTTCCGACGAAAATCGAAACGGGGGACGCGTACGATCGGCAAGAACCTTTGTCTGAGAATCGAGTTTCAAGAGAAACAGAAGCTCGATTTTCGGGAAAGGGGGATTCTTTTTTTTTTTAGAGAGTCCGCGCGAGGGATTTTCACTTCGAATAGAAAGAATACGTCGAAGCGGTGGGATTTTGTTATTTTGTCTCTCTGTCACGGCAAGTATCGCACGCAGCAAGTCGGTTTGATTTTAGTCGAATGATGCAAAAGTACGCGGGGTACGTTGATTTTTCAACGCGTAGAACGAATCCCCGCGTAAAGCAAATTTGCATGAAAGTCCGCAGACGTAGACGGTTTGGTTGACGGTCAAATATTAAATTTCATACGTTAAACGTCTGATTCTACGTGCCTTCCGTGAAATGAAAATTCAATATTAAAAACAAAAAAAAAGAAAAAACCAGACTTACATACTATTACCTTGGTTAATGTTCATTATCAACGTAAAAGTATATATATATTGATAAAATACTTTTACGTTGATAATGAACATTAACCAAGGTAATAATAGTAAGTCAGGTTTTTTCTTTTTATATATATATAGTCACGTTATATATATAAGTCACGTTTTTTCTTTTTTATATATGTAGGTGAAAATTGTAAGACTACCAGCAACTCTCGCGAATTCACGCGACGCTGGAGATTCGTAATTCCACGAAATTACATAATAAATAAAAACCTCTGAATGATCTTACGCGCCTTGTGTAATCAACGAACATGGGCGAGCGTTGAAAAAAATATTCCACCCTCGAAATCGAGGGAGGGAGGACCGGTGCATAAACATACTTATCGAGGCGTTTCCGCGTTTGAATCGAGGGAAGAGCGGATACACCGTGAGCAACACATGAATATCTCAGAGTCGGCTTATTTACATACTGCTTCCGTGCCATTCGCCAAATAAGGCGCGAATTTTTATTACTCTTCTCGATTATTCGATCTCTTTCTTCTCGAAATATCTGCCCCGGCGGGAGCTGTAGAATATAATTTTCATAGAATATTGATGGGATGCGCGGAATATGCAGGGTGTCGTCGAACCTAAGCGGCGAGGGCTTGATCTAAAATGTGCGAAACGAATGTTGTGCAAGTATACACAGACACATTTCTTCACGTGTATTATTAATTACAATAATTCGATGAAAAATAATTTTTAATTTCGTCGAGCTTGATTCATTCCTTACGCTAATCACTTCTGTTGAATAAATCTTTCTTGTTTTAAACTGAAAATGCCTAGCTACCTATTTCTTTATGACAAATTTCATACTGACATACTTCATATTATATTATACATGCAGATGAAACTCTGGCAGTTTAATCGTTTAAGCTCAAGACACCCTGTACATTAGAATACAAGAGTAACTAGAAATGAAGAACACGTAAGATGATGTACAGTCGAGCAATTTATATTCGCAGAATCTCTTTTCTGGTGAACTCTCGTTGTCAACAGACTCCTGCAAGCATTCAGATGAATTTCTCCTCGATATTTTAATTTTAATTTCACTTATACTTATTCACCTATATATCGCTATATTCTCGTCTGTCTGTGTTTGTATTATCTTAAGAGCATTCTTTCCGTAGAATAAAACAAAGAAATAAATAACACTGCCAACAACTGAAGCTTGTATTAAACACTTGTTCGATACATTCTAGGATAGAATGTCAAGCCATATTTATAATTAAATAATTACTCGTATATTAATTTATACATTGTGGACGCGTAAACTGTTTGAAATATAGAATACGCGGTTACATTCTACAAATATAAAAATACACGACAACTTATACACCGAGAATGGTAATAATCGTGCAAATGAACTAGTACAGACGGCCGGCTAATTACTCTAAAAAATTATTAATAAAACCATTCATCGAATATCAATATCCTCCATCGCGTGCATCATCGGATACCGATATCAACTGGCCAAAAACGAAATATTAATTACCAATGAACAGTTACCTATTACGTCCGTCATTATACGCATCCTCTCTCCCTAATTAACAATAATTAATTACAAACAATAAACAATGCATAATATCGAATTCATCGGTGGCAAATGAAACGAAAAAGTCGAACGAGGCGGGCACAATTAGCCGCGTAAATGTACTCGTTGCATGTATCTATCATGCTAATGTATTTAACTGGAATCGGCGCAACTATCCGGTTATTTCGATTCAATTCGAGATCGAAGAAATATTGTTCGCGGAAATTTCCTCTGTTCTCCGCGTCTAATTGTGATTTCCAGTGGAAACGTAATGCTGAAACTTGATGTTCAAGAGAGAATATTTCAATCTTCGAAATCAACGACAATTTTCCATCATTACGTGTTCTTTTTGCACATTTGTTTCTGCGAATTACCACTGGTCGAAGTTGTCCACCAGCGTGCGACAAGTTTCAAAGGTTCTCGTTGTACAATCAACATCCCGAAGACATCACCGAAGTTCCAACAACATTAATCGATTAACGTGTTGTTCGGTAACCGGTATTTTATCGAAACGTCGCCCCTAAACTTGCCTTCGATGTTCCATAACCAGCTTAAACTTTACGCAACTAATTAACTGCACACCAGCGTCATCAAAGAATATCACTCCTCTGTTCTACTTAAAAATAACGACTATTAAAAAATTACACCTGAGATGTTTCATCAGAAAAAGAAGAAAGAGTTGAAATGTAATAAACTGTTAAAGAATTATCGATTATTTGTCAAGCAAGGCGGACTCTTAATTTCTGCACCTGATATCTATCCGTCCCGAGTCTATTTCATCGACGATTATTTCCGCTCGGTGAAAAGGTGAAGGACCGTTCGCGAGAGATGTATTCACTCGAAGATACTCCAGCGAGAGGCGTCGCTCCGCTCACAATAGCGAGAATATTTTTCCCTTCGATAAATCCGACACAGCGTTTCCGTGCGACACGCGCGCCATCATCATCCCCTCCCCCCTTCATCCCAACCCCTCACTTTTCGCGGCTGCCATGAAATCTCGATGGAAACTCTCGTCGATTTTCGGATCGTTCCGAACAAATCCCAGCGATAGTTCCACGATAGTTCATTTCGATCGAAACCCTGATGCTAGGATGGTGCAAGTTTCCACCCTGCTACACAATGTAAAATGACGTTCTTCATCGTTTTTCCACCTTCGTAAGGAACAGGAATGTTTGCAAGACTTGTCTTAACTCGGCCGAAAAACTTTCAAGATGAGAGGAGGATGCCATTTCCACCGAAATTGCTATACCGATAAAACTAAGAAGCACACGCAGAAATTTTCCTTGTAAGGGGTGAAATGAAAGTGGAAGGCTTCTTTCTCTCTCTCTCTCTCTCTCTCTCTTTGGCACTCGCGTTCGCCCCGCCGGCTGAAAGCAACTCTCGGCCAAGACTAAACATATCCTCATTTTTGCGCAATAAAGCGAACGCGAGCAGCGAGCTACGTTTGACTAACCAGCGAGTAGTATCACGTCATGGAATAATTAAATGCCAAGACTCGAGCAACTCGAGCGTTAAGCAGACTCGCTCGAGGTTCCACTCAGCTCTCCCCGCCTCTTACACATCTAATCTCTTCTGAGATTCGTAGCCGCGGCACGTTTGAAAGGGATGAAAAGGCGAATACGCCGCCATATTGCGAATTCGCGCCACCGCTGTGGCCTTCGCTGTGATTCTTCGCTGCGGCGATGGGCCGAGCGAGAAGCGAGAGAGGATCAACCCTTTTTGCTCTTTAATCCACCGGGCCACCCCATCTGCTTCTGGTAAATTTGCTCGCCTGTCAACCGGAAGCCCCGTGAAACTCGAGAATCTGTTTCTTCCCCTCCTTTTCTTTCGTCGACATTTTTATCTGCTTTCGGACGGCTGGCGTGTGATTCGCGACAGATTAATGGGAATGTTACCGAGGCATTTGCGACCCGGTTTACGTATATTTAGTGTATTGTGAAACAGAACACAATCGAATTTCCACGCGTTAGAAAAACTGAATTCCTCCGGTGTCGAAGTATTCAGGAAACAGAGATTCACGAAGCTCGCGCGAAATTGTGTAATATTAAGAGCTCGAGGAGAAGTCTACAATTCTTCCGGATGAGAGTCTACAAAAATTCTTGCAAAGAAAACAGAGAAAAGTGAGAAAAAGAGAGAGAGAGAGAGAGAGAGAGCCGGGGATAAAGGAAAGTTTCAAGAAGAAGGGCTTTAATAAAGCGGCAGTGAGGATAACTAAAAATTCGCGGAGCCAGCGAGGGATTCACTTTCAAAGAAATTTCGAACCAGTCGGATTTTCATTCTCAAAGGATCCCGCCGGCCAGTACGCCGGCAGAACTTCAATAAAAGCTTGTCCCTGTCGGTTATGGTTGCACAAGAGGGTGCAGTGAAAAGGCCCGATTCCGGCCTCCAATTCTCGTCCTCGTCCGCATTCACTAAGGAAATTGCCCCCGGGGGCAATCAGAATCGGGCCGAGAATTTAAAGAGCCAGGAGTCGATCTCTTTTTTACAAACGCTTCCGGGTCTTTCGCTTCTTCCCTCTCCCCCCACCCCCCCTCCGCGCTCACTTGTTGCTGTCAACGTCCATCCAACGAATTTAAAGCCAATCGGTCAGTGACGATCAATGTTAATTAATCGTAACAGGTCACTTTACGCGAAGAAAGAAACGCGTAATCGATAGCTCAAATGCTCGAGAGAAACATAATAAATTCTCGTATAACATATATAAGCAAAGAAGTTAAAGTGCACGCGAGCTTCTATTAACATAGTTCGTCAAAAATCACTTTGCAGCGTCTAAATTTATTGTTAAAAATCACTCGAGTATTTTAAAATACACTGTTACAAGTATATAAAATTTCAAAGTCTAGAATTCCAGATTCTGCAATTTTCAAGAGACGCGTATCAAGGTAAGGGGGTGTAACTTTTCAATCTCCACGACAACAATTCGAAAAAAAAAAAAAAAAAAAAGAAAAAAGCAAGGGACATCTCGCAGGACGCACGACATGGCAAACGATCTTCTTCCGGGCCATTAAAAAATTATTAAAAACTCGTCGACGAGACACGAGAGGCAATTATAAACGGAACAAAAACGACCCTCCCTCCCCCTCCCTCTCGATGAAAAAGCAGGGGAAATTGGCCGGTAATCGCAGTTCACGGGGCGATAAATTGTTGGCGCAAGGTTGCCAATCGCCGCGCGGCAAAATCGAAACTCGAATTAAGGGTGGGAGGGGGGAAGCAGGGTGGCACGTTTGAAGTCCTGATAACTGGAACCTGTCACCGTGCCAAAACCGTGACGACGACATTTGAATTCGAGATCTCCTCGCCTCCCAGCTCTTAGAATCTCCTGCCACTAATTGCCAGAATCTTTGGATCGACTCGAGTCGAACAGTGCGAGTCCTTGGTAAACGTTTCCTGGATTCAATCTGGCTTGCCGTGAAGCCAAACACCGTGACAGCTCGTCCAATTCCTCGACCTCTGGCTAAAATCTATCCGGCAAACGCAACGTCTAAGCTCCAGCGAGGGTTGCTTTCGGCTCCCAATGTTTCCAGGTATTCCCCCAGTTGGCTTCCTTTTAACACCCGACAGCGAATGAGTTCGTGACGCGACACTAGCGCCACCGTGCCCATTAACTACCGACGCGCAGCGTCGATTTATTCGAAGGTGAAAACTTTGTTCCTATGATAATAGACATTGGTAAATGTTCGATAAAAATTAGCTCAGACATTGAAATTAACAATTCAACTCGCGTGACACGTGGAAATATTCTATCTAGTATTCTATCTAGTACGACACTTGTTCGAAAATTCGTTGAAAATTCGTCTGATCTTGCGAACGAACAGTCGAGAAATATTCACAAAGAATTCTCATACATGGCTTCCACCTTTTCCTCTGCTCATTCACTTTTCATTAAAGCATGCGACCACCGGTAGAAAAATAATAAATCTTCGAGTTGTTTCGCCGACGACACGCATCACCGTGGAATTTCATTTCCCGAATTGTCCCGGCGAAACATTTCGTTTCCCATTATTTATTACGCGCGCACACCACATGCCGATGCAAACACACGAACGAGAAAGAGAAAAACAGAGAGAGAGAGAGAGAGAGAGAGAGGTGGTCCTTTCATCAGGCACCAAGATATCTCATTTCCCGTTTGCAAACGCGTTCGCTTTTTAACATTTCAAATCCGGTGAGGATTCTTCAGCCTCGATAAACCTTTGCCCAGCGGGAACTTTAATCCTAGCAGCCACGAAACAAGAGGAGAGGGGGGAGGGAGAGAGCTGCAATCGACCAAACTTTTAATAATTCGGTTTTTCACATACTCGCAGCTCTGCGTCAGACATTGTTGCAACGCGTACGAGGATCCTTTCTTTTTTCTCTCGTCGTTAAACATACAGATATATATATATATATATATATATACATATATATATATATATATACATATATATATATATACATATATATATATAGACATATATATATATATATATATATATATATATGTTAACAATCGCGTAAACATCCAGTCTGATTGCGACAATTTTCCCTTAAAATTAATTTCAAGATCCATTTGATGGTCAAGATAATATAGCTCGATGGATAGAGCATCCAATGTGATACAGTGTGAAATACAAACTGTTCAAGCTATATTTTCTGCCTGACAGTGCAAACAGTGTAACAATGAAATTTACATATATCGAGCAGCGTTTTACATTTACAAACAAACAGTTGGGAACAAACTTCGAATGGATTGAAATTTTGAAGTTGAAGAAAACAAAAAATGAGCGAATTGAAGCTCGATTTGTGAAGAATTTGAATGATACAAGTGGTACATAACAGTTCCTTCGATTGAGAAAGAAATGAGAAGAATTCACGGACCATAACGAGTGAGTACGATAATTCGTCGCTTTCTTTTTGAACTCGTCAGTGTGATATCACTGGATAGAAATCATTGGTAAGAGGTAACAAATTTATTACTTTGTTACATATTATTTGAAATTGAGGAAATATTTCGCGCACACTGCAGTAAAAATACAGAGTTTCTGCAGCTCGTTCTATTTATTCTATGAAATGACGAAATCTTCCTGCAAATTTTCCAATATTTTTGTTAATCACTGCACACGCGTGTCCAACACTCGCGCGCCATATCACCGGCGATTCGATATTCCGTTGGTTGAGAAACAGGGAAGGCAGAGAGAGAGAGAGAGAGAGGACGGTGTACACGGACTGGAAGCTGAACGCGCGGCACGTTAATGACAGGAAACCGGCAATATGAACTTGACGGCTCGGTACCGCATCGTGTACCACAGTAACGTACCGACAAACCGCAGGTGCCCCGACGACGTGGGTTGCTTCGTTGCTATCCGTTACCCTCTCTCTGCCCCTACACCCCCGAAAACCCTCCGGCCCTCTCATTATCCGCCGGATTATGCACTCTCTGGACTCGGCACCGCCGCCTCTGGCTCGCAAGGGCAGCGACGGTCCTCGTTAAGGGAGAATTTTCACGCGACCGGGAAGTTTCTCCATCGGTTTCTTGTCGAGCAACCTATTCTTACCTATTCTCGCGAAGGATGCAATGGAAATTTGAGACTTTGGGCGTTCGCGACATATTTTTTTTTCTTTTTCCAACAAGAAATTTCTCACGAATTTACTCGTACTTCTCAGCAAAGTGGAAATTTATCCTCTGAATTCGTTGACGATCGAATATTCGTTTAATTACCGTCATATTGAATTGTGACTCACCGGTGGCAGGGACGAACGACCGCTGTTGACCGAGAGAACTTTAAGTAAATTCTTGGAGGAGCTTACCTGCAACAAAGAAAAAGAGAAACACTCTGTTTGAAATATTGATCTCGCATTTCGTATTCAGACATATATATATATATATATATATATATATATATATATATATATATATATATAGACATATATATATATATATATATATATATATATATATATATATATATAAATATATATATATATATACATATATATATATATATATATATATATATATATATATATACATATATATACGTAAAATTTCGATAGAGAGAAAAAACGTGATCTCGAAAGATCAACACACGCATCGTTGCTGCAGATATTTATTTGGTTATTAAAACGAACGTCAGCTTTAGAAAGCCATATTTGTTAAAAGTACGGAGTGCATGGAATTTCTACGTCGTAATCATATTTCATAATGTAAAACGTTACGTGAGTATTTTGCGATATGAATTATTAATTACACTTTGCTTTTAAAATATACGATAGGTGACACTTACTCCTGTTGCCGGCGCACGATTTCTCATTCTACGCGTAACGTAATAATTCCGCTGCTGTTCTCCAAACTGCCAGCCGGTGGATTATTCAATTGAATGGCACTTTTAACCAATGAATGTCAATTAACAATCATTACTTGTTTACGTGTGTAAATTTTAAGTCTCAGCATTACACACGTATATTATAAATTCTTCCACGAGAAAGAGAGAGAGAGAGAGAAAAAAAGAAAAGTTTTTGAGTGTCGCGATATAAAATGCAGAGAAATGTTCTAAAGACTTTATACTCTTGAAAAATTCCACGCACCCCTAAAAAAAAATACATGTATTTCTTATCAATGCAATTTCCAACCGCCTCTAAACTCAATTTCTGCGAGCAAACTGAAACAGCCAGCGACTTTGATAAAAATTTGTCTTATTGTACTCGAAACGATCTTACCGGGGATTTAGATTGGAACAAAATTGACGAGTTTCGGAAACGAAATAAAAAAAAAGAGAAAAAATAAGAAACTCGATTCCCCGAGAATTGAAATTACGAATATTCCGAGAGCTTGAAGGATCGACGATCTACCGAGTGTCGAAGGAACAGAAAACTAGGCGATAAAAAGTCCGAGAATCGAGAGATCGATAAAAGAAATCGAAAATTGTCCCGCGACGAAGTCTCGACGGTGGAAGGAAACGAAGGAGTCGCACGTAAGGGGGTAGCAAGGTGGCTAACGATAATTCCTATCCGGCGTCACGTGCCGCCAATATAAATCACCCCTTCCTTCCTCGGTCCTCACACCCCCACAATTACCTAATACGTCCGCCACGCTATCCCCAGACACCATCGGTGCAAACCAACCCCACCCCACCCCCTCCCTTCGTGTACTTTGCCGGAGCAGCCCCCCTGCGGCCACTAACTTACGTTCCAACGCCAATAATAGATCCGGACAGGCTCGAACCGCGTCTGACGAATTCCCCTAAATCACCGTATTTCTCATCGAACCGCCGTCCTTCCCCCCCCCGCCCCTCGTCGAGTAAAAGGGGGTTGCGCGGC
>NIPQ01090317.1:18676-32646 GCA_002806875.1 Lepidotrigona ventralis hoosana
TTTTTTTTTTTTTTTTTAGGGGAGGAGGATGGGAGGGTTTGTTTCACAGAGAGACAGAGAGACGGGGAGAGAGACAGAGACGGGGATAGAGACAGAGACAGAGACAGAGAGAAGGAGAGAGAGAGAGAGAGGTGTGTGTGTGGGAATGTGTGTGTGTGAGAGGCGGTGTGTGTGTACGTGAGAGAGTAACTCGGAGGCGGGAACGATTAAAGAGCGTCCTACTCGATCGCCTAGCTTGACACAACTGAGAGCAGCGTCTCTCTCGCGGCGCCCGCGTAGGCCTCCGCCGCCACCGCTGCCGCCGCCGTCGCCACCACCGTCGCCGCGGCCGGGTCGGTCGTGTCGCCCGCCGCCGTATACGCGGCTTTCAAACGGCTGCCCCCGCTCCGACCACCCCGGCGCACCTGGCGTCGCCAATCGGCAACCAGCGATCGGCCGAGCGCACGCGAACTTCCACGAACGACCCTCGAGTCTGCGCCATAGCCGCCCGTGTTTTCCTCTCTCGCACCGTGTTTTCCCCCACCACAGCTCCGGTTCACATCCCCACCACTGCGCGCCCAGACCGCCTAACCCACACCACGAGCAGCTACAACGGCCGAGAGAGCAACGGTGTGTGTCTTTACTAACCCTGTTTCCCACTCGCTTCCGTCTCTTTTTCTTCGAGTCTCCCTCCTCTCTCTCTCTCTCTCTCTCTCTCTCTCTCGCTCGCTGACTCTGGTCCGCTCGGCCCCGAACTTCGGCCGAGTAGTTTCTCCCTGGCCAGGTCAGACCGACTGCTTCCTTGCGGGGGGGAAGAAAGTGGCTGACTTTGGCCACTGATCCTTTCCCTTGTACACAGGGTTTTCTCTGGCTGATTGTGCTCGGCGATCGGAGCTTCAAAAGGGGGATAGGGGGGAAGGGGTTGGTGGTGAGAACGAACGGTGATTGGTGGAGCGAGAGGTAGTAAGGGGGAACGTGTGATTTTCCGCATTGTTGGCACGGTTGTGATGTGTGTTACAGTGGTTTTGCGTTAATCGGCTCCCGGTAGAATTAGAATTCGAATATTAGGACGGGAATATCGATGTATCGGAACGGTCCACCGTGGGCTTAAGTTTCGCAACGGTTAATGGGCTTCCATTCGTCCCTTAGGCAACCAAGTTCGTTCAACTGGTCCAACAGGGACGCGCGTTATGTCCGGGGTTATGGCGAAGAATTTTGTTCGCGACAGCGGATATTAATGGAATCTCGTTCCCTTCCTTTTTCCTTTCTTTTCCTTTTCCTTTTTTTTTTTTTTTTTTAAAATATTTGGATTAGAACGAAATAGAATTCGAGCAGGGATTTACAAACTTGTCAGTTGCACCGACTAATCTTATCTGTTGAGAAGGAGTCTTGTCTTAATGCGATTGGAATTGACGTTATCGAGTTGCCATTCGAAATAGCTGGCAGGTATCGTTACAAACAAATGTATCTCGCAGAAATGAGAGAATGTAATACAATTTCAATTTTCAACTTCCTTTGCTCGTGTCATAAAGTTCAACTTTCTTCTAGTACAAAAAAAAAAAATTATACGTTTCAATTCCAGTTACAGTTCGTACTCGATACTCTGGTTAGCAGTTTCAGAAACGAAGAAATTCAGAAAATTCTGGACAGATGACCGATTCAACTCACTCCATGATGAAACTGGTTTCCCTTGAAGATTACGCGATCGTAAGAGGAGCGAAGAATCGAGATTCGAAGGCGTGACGAGCCTCGAGGAGGGAAAACGACGGGCCCGGCGCTCTGATTGTTCAGAAACGAGCGCGGCGTCTCGATCGGGATCGATCGCGCAACGAACCGATTCACCCTCGAGGCAACCGACCAGACTCGAGAACACTCGAAGCAATCGACTACCTCGAAAGTGGTAACCTGATTATGAGAATCACGAGACGCGATTTTTCGGAAACTTCTGTCGAAGTCGAGGAAGTCGTCTAATGATAGTTTGATTCAAATGTTTCACCGCATCATTTTAGTTGTCGATCATTCTGAAAGATAGACGATCGCGGTGAAACTTAGCGAGATGAATGGACACCTGACTGATCTCTTTGAAGAAACTTGATGATCCTCTAAATATGAAGAACGTGGCTGACCTCACTCGTTCGATCAAATCGACAAGATTTGTGCGTCGTGATCCATAAAGAAAGATCAGTAGCCTGCGAATTTTTACAGTAGGCTTCTTACATTTCTATATTCGTTTTCAGACGTGACCGACGAGAAAACGACGGAAATTCCTGGACAGAAATTCTCCTAAATCCCCTTTCAAAAACTACAGATCTAAAATATGAAAAAGCGAACACAAAAACACGGAGACCTGTCTTTGATCTTTCTTTGATCTGTAAGATAAGCTTTGTAAATCGGAACTCTTTAGGAAGAGTTTTAAAATATTTATTGAGACGGGCGCGTAATGAAGCTCTCGTAATAATACGAGCTACGTAGCAAGCAGATAAATCTCTCCCTCTCTTTTCTTTTTTTTTTTCCTTTTTCGCGACTCTGTGTTTTATTTTTTAATCACGGGCGATAGGGTGAGAAGCGAGGATGCAAAGAGAAAAATTTAATCAACTTACCGAGCTGCTCGCGTGCCAAAGGAAACGGAGCCAAAGAAGCCAGAAATCTTACCTGCAACAGAAATTAACATCACCCCCTTAATTTGGTAAGACAAATCTGGACGAACGTTGCGTGCACGAACAGACGTGGATACATTCGTAAAAGTGAAAGATGAAAAATCTACCACAATTCTCTTGAAACGATATACAAGTAGGAAAATTGCGAATTTTTATATCAAGACGAGGAAATTAATTGAGAAATTTAATTTAAGTGTAACTCGTAATTTACCTTATGCTTTTAATTTGTAAAAAAAAAGCGTCCAAAATAGAATGCTGATTATATAAAATTACAGAAGGAGAGAATTTTCAATTAGCAGGAAATTCTTCATCTACATGTTTATAAAAATATTCGATGCAGTCTAGATCAATCGCACCGAAGAAGTACACTACTGGATGATGAAAATGTATTAATTTTTGAATTTTTGTTTGGCAGAGCAAGTAAAAGGGAAAAGCGGGGAGAAAAAAAGCGAGTGCAACGAAATGCGCTCCCAAACAGAGAGAGAGAGAGAGAGAGAAGAGAAAAAGAGCGCACGTTTTAAACTATAAAATTAAATCCTCCAGCAGCGCGTGCATTACGTATTCAGCTTTGTACAACAAGAGATTATCAAAAAGAAAAAACGAAAGGGAGAACTTCACCGAGTCTTCCTACGTCATTAGCGCATATTTATACGCGGTTATGAAATTACAAGACACTGTGCAAAAAGTATCTCTCCGCGCGCGAGGAGAAGAACGCGGTAGCTTGATTTTTAAAAATCTTTCCGTCTGCTATGTCGGCGAGACAAAAAACAAAAACCAACTATGCATTCGAAATTCCTCTCATCTGACCACACGATTATTTCAGCGAGAAAAGAAAAAAAGTGTGTCGAACTAAAAAAAAGTGACGAGCCGACGAGCAACTGGCGTGATTAATAATTAACAATTGCGAAAACGACCGACTACGAGGAACAGGTACAAATGAAATTAATCCAACATCTCCGGTCGTCGTCGTTCGCGTGCCCGTTTAAATTGACAAGTTCTAAATTCATCTGGCACTCCAGGCTCCTCGGCGACGAGTCTTCGTTACAAATGAATATCACAGAGCCAGATTCGCGTTTTGGATGAGATGGGGAATAACGCTAATCTTCGGACGATTGTTGGTTCATTGTTGCACCAAGCGCGCCACGTATCCTTGCTTGGATTTCAGTTACCCACGTCTCCAACGATGTTAAGACGTGATTTCCTCACGAGCAGGACTGCGAATGTTTCTGCATCTCAATTGCAATACCACTGCAAAATGCGCGGAATTATACGAAACTGTCTAAACAAGGTATTTCATTCAGAACTAATTAATACGCGATACTTTTCTTCTTTTATTTCTCACAGACAATTCATTAGATTGGTCACGAAGACAACTGCACTTTTTTTCTCTGTGTGTGTGTGTGTGTGTGTGTAAATGAAAGGCGAAATACTTTGTGAATGTATTGACCATTTCGTTTGATCACTTTTGGACATGTTTCAGGCAAGTTGAAAAAGAAGTTCTTGGTCTCATTTCATATTCCTCGTCAGCAGTGAAATTTAGCAAACCAAATTCTGATAGTGTTTTGTGATTTGTCAGATAATTTTTTTAGTGTTAACAACCTCCTAGCAATCAGGTATCAGATCACACGATGAATCTGAGGTTTAAATTAAATTTAACAACATGTTGAGATATAGATACATGTCCAAGCAATTGCTTCTTTTTCTGTCCAACAATGTATTCAATGTTTTGTTTGTTTAACAATGAAAATTCATCAACAGGGTAAGGCGAAACGCGTGAAAAGAAAGATCAAACTTTTCCCTTCTTCCGAGTCATCAATCAACGTGAAACGAGGCACGTTTTTATCGCATTTCCGCGGAAACTTTCTCGCCGGTCACGGCCCCTCCTCTCCTTCGAGAATTCGAATTTTCCCGCCTGTCGCGTGACACTGTCGATAAAAATCGCGGACGAAGGGCGACAGTTCCACCCTCGCACGCGTCGCTGCGATCTATCCAAAGAATCGCCAAACACAGTCGATCGTGCTCAACCGAACTTTAACACGTCTTTTCGCTACGAACAAACTCCACAGCACCAGACAGCATTTGTACTTTAAATTTCTGCAAAATGTATCGCAGATTTTTATTCAGATAGTATTGAAATTTGGTACACGCAATTTTTTTTATTCATACGGTGTTACATTTTAGCACACGAATTTCAGACAGTGTCAAAATTTGGTACACGAGATTTTCTTATTCAGACAGTGTTAAATTTTGGCCTACAAATTTCAGACAATGCTAGAATTTAGTACACGAGATTTTTTTACTCAGACGGTGTTAAATTTTAGCACACGAATTTCAGACAGTGCTAAAATTTGGCACACAAGATTTTTCTGAGACAGTGTTAAATTTTAGTACACGAATTCAGACAGTATTAAAATTTGGTACACGATATTTTTTTATTCAGATGATGTTAAATTTTAGCACACAAATTTCAGACAGTGTTAGAATTTAGTGCACGAGATTTTTATTCAGACAGTGTTAAATTTTAGCCTACAAATTTCATTAAACAATGCTAGAATTTAATACACGAGATTTTCTTATTTAGATGATGTTAAATTTTAGCACAGAAATTTGAGACAGTGTTAAAATTTAGTACAGGGACGAGTGAACCTATTTTTTTCAGTGTGTTCGGATAATTTCGTTCTCGTTCATTCTTTTATTCAGAGAAAACACGTGATGCTGGACGAAAGTCGACGAATCAAATATATCTTGAGATTCATGTGCCTGGGCCTGTAATTTTTCAAGTTCTTGGTAACATTGAAATTTTCCTTCGAAAATCCCTTTGGAGTTAGATGTTTTAAATAGTTTTCGCAATCGAACTGAGCCTTTAGGAGAAAAATTCACATGGTTTATTATTTATTATAGTTGCTTAAAACGAGCAAAACGCGAGGTGTTTGGAGAGACGTCGGGCGATGATTGGGCACGATATTTTCTTTCGTCGATTCGTTTCACTGTGTGTCTTTGAAGCGCGGCCGATCGGCCCGTGGCACGGCATCAATCATCCTTCGTAATTCAACGCGTGGAACAATCGACAGCTGTGACCGTAAATGGATTTACCGGCACGTATGTACGGATGACCGCAATAATGATTCGTTCAAACAGAATTATGCACGGCCGATGCCGCGATAACGACGCCGCTAAACGCGGACAAATCGCTGTTACGCAATTCCAAGCCGATGACTGGCACATCCCCCGGCAACTAAACGACGCGCAAAATCGATCGGAATTTCGACTCGCCGGCTGTCTTTCTTAACGTTCAATTCCCGTCGATAAATGTCTGCGTTTCAAAGTATTTTCGTCTCGAACAATTTAGATACAAGAAGATGGGAAGAAATGGGTTTGTCATAGATGAATTCTACACCTTCAATTTGATGGAAATACATGTAAAGAATCTGCCTTGAATTTCAAATTCTTTTTACATTGTATTCCACTCGCTATGAAGGTGAAAAAACTTCAAGGAACCATAGATCGCAACTTAACAGTATTATTGAAAAAAAATTTCTTCAATCATTTAACACTGTGCGCGCGTTCTAACAGCGACTTTATGGTTCTGAACGCGTGGATGTGATGTTAACAATTGGTTTTGTCATTTGATTATTTAGTGACTGATGCTGCAGCTACGATCAATCAAACCTAATACAAAAATTACGTAAAATGGACGTCCACGCGTCCAGAGCCATAAAGTCGCTGTTAGGACGCGCGCGTTAAGAAACTTTTTTACCATTTTTAAAAAGAACTACTAGGTGCATAAATTCATTTATGATAACCACGGACAAACTTTTCTGATACGATTGTTCTATAGATACTTCCGGACAAAACATACAAATATGACACCCGTCTAGAACACTGTGTTAAAGCGATTAAATAACAAAATATTTAAATAGATATTTCACACCAAAAAAAAAAAAAAAAAAAAAACCCACNAGAAATAGCCTCGATTGGCTGCTCAGTTCCATCCGGTCGACAACTGACGTCGAGATTTCGAATTCGAAGCGGCAACACGAGCAACCGAAAATCTAAACACGGGCGGAAGTCGAGCGGAAAGTAAATCGCGCTAGGTGGCGCCGCGATCGTTAATCCGGCCGCGTCGACGACTTAATACATTGGGCAAACGATTTCGTGCGCGTCGTCAGCCTAAGTCCCGAGGAAAATTACTCCGTGAGGGCGAGGCTAAGCAGTATGCAGATCGCGAAATCGCGACATACGCCGGGGATTAAACTCGGCGCCGGGGCTAAAGAGGATCCGCGAAATCGGCAGATCGAAATCCGTCCCCGGGAATCCTATTTAACTTACTCGGGGTGGCGGCGAGAGACGACCACCACCCCCCTCTCCCACCGTGTTTCACTATAATTTGTGTAATCGTCCTGTTCGCCACGCGGCGCCCCGAGGATTTTCACTCTCCTGATAGATTCATCCTCGCTGGGAGATTCCAGATTTCCACTGACGCGAAAGATTTCTTCGATCGCGTTCCGTTGATAACTCCCGGACTGACTCATTTATCATTTCACCGTGATTATTGAACAATAGAGATTAATTAATCGTCACTTAACCAATTAACCATCAGTTACATTCAGACTGATTAGTACAAGTTGTATACTAATTAATAACGTTATCAGTCGTGATGAGTATCAATACAGTTAGTTATATTAATCACTAATTATTCAGAGTTGTTAATCAATTTCAAAACTGACCGATTAATTTCAATTAATTTCAACTCACTCACGATTAGACAAAATTTTAAATTCTCATTAATCGCTTGTTAGTCACACTGAACAAATTAATCATCAATCGTCGATCATGTTATCAACCGGTTATATTACGTAACTAATCATCGATCACTGACTGTGAGAGCCAGAATAATTGGTCACTTTGAAGAACTGACCAACCTGATCACCGGCTGAAAAGAAACTTTCCAAAAAAAAAAAAAAAAAAAAAAAAAAAAAAAAAAAAAAAAANACCCTGCCGCGAGATTTCACTCGCCTCGATCGGAGAGTGATCCAACGACAGGACAAGCTGAATTTTAGTTCGATCGAGGGATGCGAGGAGGGCTTGATGCATGGCTCCCAGGACGCGCCAGATCTGCCATTCGTCCTGGCCATCGCGTCTTTCTCTCCCTTCTCAGGGTTCTCTTTATTTATTTAGAGCTCGTCACCAGGCCCGCGTATTCCGCAGCTCGGAGCTCGATCCGGATCTGGATCTCTCCATCTCGCTCCGGGGAATTCTCCGTAGGACTGATCGCCACTTTGGACGCTGTCCGCGGCCGCCAGCCCCGATTTTTCGGCCGATCGCCATCGAATTTACTCACACGTTATCAGATCGTGGAGAATTTTCGAAATTCTGCTGTCTCTCAGAGAAGAAGGTTCAGAAGATTCGGTGCGCGACGCGAAGAGATTGAGAATTCGAGATTTCAGTGGAAATCTGCAACATCAATAATGCTCGTAAATTTCGGGGACTTCGAGATATTCGGTGATTAAAAGAAATACAACTCCTTCAGCTTTTAGACAACTTTCGTTCGCTTCGAAATTCCTTCTTTTCATTATTTGCGAAAGAACAATGGGCAAATCTTTTGCTATCCAATTTAAAACGGTGTACACACACACACGTCGTCAGTCGGCAGGGAAGCTGAAGCCAAGAGGCTGCACGTCCAATCGCTAGAACATTCTCCGGATTATATATCAAGCACATCGTCAAAAAGTAACCCTACACGAAGACACTACCAGTTCGCAGTGTTGCAGAGGTAACAACAGATTCAATTTCCAACTTGTCAAAGGAATTTTACTTGTCCTACGAAACGAAAGAAAAAGGAAAATCAAAGTCATTCAAATCGCAACTTAATTCGAGACACACAGTTTAGGTACGTATTTTTCATCTGTCAATAATTCTTGCCCTTCCGCGAGTTGGAATCTTTGAAATTAAATGCAATCATTGTATTAACGATGATGACTTGAGTCACCGATACTTGTCGTTTACTTCCTAACTGAGAGAGCTCGCTGAACACGTGAGTATTTTAATTTTCAATCCTCGAATCGTTGAAAATTCGGCGCAGCCAAGCATCGGAGAAGGTGGACGGAAAGGCGGAGGCAAAGAGGTCAGAGTGCAATCTACGAGGCGAAAGAGTTACAGCGCAACGTTACAAGATCCATAACAAGGCGGAGGATTCATGGTGAACCGGAAATCCGTTTCTTTCACGATCCCTTCACGCCGGCCTGCGGGATTAACGCGAAAGGATCGGGGGGACCCTGGGTGATTTGTAGACGACGGGCAAATACATCTCTGGCAAGTCGAATTCTCGTCGACACGTTCAGCTCGCGAAAGCTTGTTTGCACAGTCTCGGTGTTTAACATTTCTCGCGGTTCCGTCAAGTGGTTTTGTCAGGATTAACCATGTTCAATATTTAATATTTATTATATTTATATCATATAATACTTGTAATATAATATACCAGTATAATATAATATAATATACTATGCTAGTATACAATATAATATACTACTAAACTAACATACTATGATACTAGTATACTAATATACTCTGATAATATAATATACTAGTATAATACAGTATAATATAATATAGTAATATAATATAATATACTACTATAATACAGTACAATATAATATACTAATATAGCACAGTATAATATACTACTAAACTAACATATTATGATACTAGTATACTAATATAATATAGTAATATAATATAATATACTACTATAATACAGTACAATATAACATACTAATATAGCACAGTATAATATACTACTAAACTAACATATTATGATACTAGTATACTAATATAATATAGTAATACAATATAATATACTAATATAATACAATACAATATAATATAGTATAATACAGTACAATATAATATAACTTAATACACCAGTTTAATACAGTACAATATAATATAATATACTAATATAACACAGTATAATATACAGTATAATATATTACTAAACTAACATACTATGATACTAGTATACTAATATACTATATAATATAACATACTATAATATAGTATAATACAGTACAATATAATATAATATACAGTATAATACAATATAGTAATACAAAATAATATAGTAATATAATATAATATACTAGCATAATACAGTAATATAATATAATATACTAGTATAATACAGTATAATATAATATAGTAATACAAAATAATATAGTAATATAATATAATATACTAGTATAATACAGTATAATATAATATAATATACTAATATAATACAGTATAATATACTACTAAACTAACATACTATGATACTAGTATACTAACATACTCTGATAATATAATACTAATATATTAGTAATATACTAATATACTATGATACTAGTATGATAGTAAATTAGACTAATATACTGTACCATCATACTAATATACTTTATCATTTAATACTTTATCTATGACGCTATTTGGCAATTTTATTCAAATTGAATGCTGTCATCTGTTACGAATAACGTCGTTGAATAACATCGTATGAATGTTATAAATTTTTGTAGTTTACACGTTACAAACGTTTTCTAAAATTCTATTACACAGAGAGAATTATTTTAATACCTGTCATGCTAACGAAATTATTGATTTCTCAATATTAAACTTGTAATTAAACTAAATTTTTATTTCTGTGGTTATATTGTGAAACATATGTGTTTTATTGTTCACGAAGTTCAACTTCTTGGCAAAATTCAAGTAGATTTTTATTTCTGTTATTATCAAGTAAATAATTATCTTTCTATTAAACAAAGGCATTTATTCAAAAATCAGCACGTATATTTCCTCCTTTGTATTAGCGGTTGAAAATCAACGTTATAACTCCGTCGACAAGGTGTTAATATTTATAATTGATAAACAAACAGGCATCGCAAATATTTTCGTCGAATATTCTATAATTTCGCTTGGACAACGATTGAAATATAACAAAGTGACAAAGATACCAAAAGGTTGATGAATAAAGTGTCTCCGCGAAGCATTACTATATTATAAAAATCGTTTCCCTCCAAATAATAAACTGCTGGTCCGGGTTTCTCTCGTTACTTTGATTCGAATTTCATACTCTGGATGGAACAATTTGAAAGCTACATTCGCGTAGGTGGAGCGAGCGCGAGCGACGTTCTTTCGACGAGAATCGAGCGAAAATGGATGACGAAAGACGTCGAACGTTAGTGGGCAAATAAACCTGGTGGACTGATTGTGAGATTAACTGAGGGCGGCTGGCACGAACGCCGCCAGTTTGCTTAATTTTCGCGGAGCTAAGGAACGCGAAATCGAGCCACCTGCTCGGCGAGCGAGAAGCATCGATTAGGGGGTTGAATAGACCCCTGGTTGCCTCCGGTAATTCAAATCGATGCGCTCTCTCTTCGTGACGTCTCGCGTTTGCTTGCTTTTTTTTTTCTTCAAATAACACGGTATATATCGCTCGCCGATATATGAATATTTCGTTACATCTGAAACCGATAGAAAAGTCTATCAGCGTGTCGTCCAAAATTCCAAATTCTTCTCAATTTCGTTCTTCGATTCGAGCCAGTTAGGAAATTCCTGAAGAATTCAGAAATCTTGTTATTTTAGTAATTAACACTTTGAAATTGATACGCTTCTCGTGATTCGGTCGACGTCTCGCGTTTGCTTGCTTTTTTTTTTCTTCAAATAACACGGTATATATCGCTCGCCGATATATGAATATTTCGTTACATCTGAAACCGATAGAAAAGTCTATCAGCGTGTCGTCCAAAATTCCAAATTCTTCTCAATTTCGTTCTTCGATTCGAGCCAGTTAGGAAATTCCTGAAGAATTCAGAAATCTTGTTATTTTAGTAATTAACACTTTGAAATTGATACGCTTCTCGTGATTCGGTCGACGTCTCGCGTTTGCTTGCTTTTTTTTTTCTTCAAATAACACGGTATATATCGCTCGCCGATATATGAATATTTCGTTACATCTGAAACCGATAGAAAAGTCTATCAGCGTGTCGTCCAAAATTCCAAATTCTTCTCAATTTCGTTCTTCGATTCGAGCCAGTTAGGAAATTCCTGAAGAATTCAGAAATCTTGTTATTTTGGTAATTAACACTTTGAAATTTTTTTTTTCTTCTTTTTTTTTTCTTCTTCAAATAACACCATGTTTTACAACTTCACGTGGCGGTTAACATTTCAAATTTCAGCCCAGAAATCACGTGGCTGGATGTCTTGTCATTTTTGACAACGAATGAAACCGAAGCGAAGCTGAAAGGGTTTCGTTTCTCAGTCAAAACGCCTGCTCCGTAGTCCGAAGCTCCGGGAATCGTTTTCGTTATCGATAACGAGAGTCTACTATGTTCGCGAGGACGTACGACTAAGCTGTAAATGTAGAACGCGAAACTCTGGACCCAGCGGATAAGCCTTTTACTTTTCGACGTTCGATCGAAACGACGGATGGAAAAGTTCATTAGAAATGAAAAGGGTTTGAACGAAAAGCGACGACGAGGCGTTTGTCAGTGGCTTCTCTCCTTCCCTCTTTCTCTCTCTCTCTCTCTCTCTCTGAGAAAAGCTCGCGAGCGAGCGAACGCGTCCGCCATGCTGATCAAATTTTCGGCGCGGTTGACGGGCAACATGGCGAAAACAAAGTTTGCCCGAGCGCGGCAGCGTTAATTCGGTTTTGCCCCGTGTTTTTCCACCGCGGAAAGACGTCCCGGGGCGATGTTGCCTCTCTCCTGTCGTAGACACCGCCGTGATAGGCGAATTTTAAAGCGTGCAACACCCCCCTCCCCTCAGCCCCGCGTCACGCGAGATTTCCCCCGATTTCCCCGTGAAAAAAATTCAATTCCCGCGGCTCAATGCGGAGTTTAATATGAATTTCATAATCAACGCGCTTTAAACGTGTCCCCCACCCCTCTCTCTCTATCTCTTTCTGTCTCTTCGGATGGTTGTTTCCAACTTTTCCAACTCGGTGGAAAAATGATCAACAGTTCAGCAACTGGCCGGTGTTTAATCATTCTTCGATCCTACGTGACCCGGAGAATTCGTGGTGATTAGCTGCTTTGAATTGAATTTGCATCGAAAGTAATCGAGATGACCAAATTTATAATTTTCATTACGCACACTGGACGAGTTCTGACGATAAATAAAAAGAATAGCGATGTGAGATTAAATAAAAATACTGAAATTATTATTCTCAGAATAATCTCTCGGATTTCTCTTCGTTTTTTTTCCAACAGAAAAATTTGTTCTTCAATTGACGCTGACTTGATAAATTATTTCGAAGCTCCCGAAGTTTCTCCAAACGTCAGAAAGTTTCTACGAAAATATACAGACTGACCGATGAGAATTTAGAGAATTCGATATATAATTTGATCAAGAGCAAACAACCTGGCAAAATTAAAAAATTTTCTAATGTCCTTCTCCTACATCTACTATGTTGCAAATATATAAGTTTTCGTTGTTAAAATAATTTAACAGCGCTCGAAGCTCGAAACTCACTTGAGAAAAAATTGGCACAAAAGTTTGATTACAGGTTTAAACAACATTTCGTCAAACATATAAATGAAGGCCTCCATAAAGTTTCTCTATTCCTTCAAAATTCGTGAAATTTTCTCAACACTCTCGTGCTAATATCACGAGCAAAAAAAAAAAAGCTCGAATTAAAATATTTTCGACATCAATGTCAAAGTAGATAATACATGGAAGTACTCGCCGAAAGAAAAAAAGGATATTAGGGGGTTAATGAGAGAACAGAGAATCGATTCGGGTTGGAAAATGGAGGCACGATACAATAAGCTTGTCCGTCGCGCACCTTAATCCGCCATTGTAATACGAAATTCACGAAGAACGACAAAGGAGGCCACGGGCTCCTTGCCGGCCCATAAATTTAATCGGCTTTCGGTTTATCGGCCCCGGCCTTCAATCACGAAAGAAATCTCTCTCCCCCTCAATTTCCTCCGTCGTCCGCTCTGCGAAAGGAAAGAAAATTTTCTCCCACCGATCACAGATATATAGTCTTCTGACAGTGGTACTTGAATTTCGATCGCGTGATCCAAACACGAAAAGTGCCAAGTCTAAATATTTCTTCCACCCAAGGACGAAAACGTTCGACACAAGAAAAACGCCCTTCCGTTGTAGATTGTTAAAAGAAACACACGGTGTTTTAGTAAAAGCTCGAAAGTGAGAACAAAGATTTCGATAGCTGAAAGATTTTTAAAAGAGAACTCCCCCTGAAACCCTTATTTACAAAGCAAAAGAATTAATTTGTCAGAGCGATGATCTTTGCTCGAAAAAAAAAAAAAAAAAAAAAAAAAAAAAAAAAAAAAAAAA
>NIPQ01090318.1:0-17403 GCA_002806875.1 Lepidotrigona ventralis hoosana
TTTAGCGTTTATGTTTATGCTTAGCATCTATGTTTATGTTTAGCGTCTATATTTATGTTTAGCGTCTATATTTATGTTTAGCGTTTATGTTTATGTTTACTGTCTATGTTTATGTTTATCGTTTATGTTTATGCTTAGCGTCTATGTTTATGTTTAGCGTCTATGTTTATGTTTATGTTTATGTTTCTCTGACAAAAAGTATCATCAAAGCAACTTTTGTAGCAGTTGAATGTATTATAATTATAATTCCAAACGCTGACGGCTATCCTCGCGCGATATACGCACTTTTATCTCGTTCAATGGAAACATCTCGGCGGCGAACATCCTCAATAGAGTTAATAATGGAATAATTCTGATTAATGTTTGAAATTTTATTATTATTTATAGTCATAATTTGTAGTGAAATTCTTAAAGTTTTAAAAATTCTTAAATTTTTTTGAATTTTAATGCTAATTTATGTTTAGTTTTCTATATTTAAAATAAATTTGCTTAATGACTTGGCACTAGCTGAAGCATTAACTACTAAGTGACAAACGTTTTTTTGACTGTATAATAACAAATGGCTTGTTTGCAAAACCAACCTGACTATTCGAAAGATATACTACATTTGTACATTATATTATACTATATATATTATACTAATATGCTTATATACATCGATAGATATGTCTAGATATGCCTAGATATGTCTGTATGTACCACAGTATATCTAGTATGCTTAACAATAAATAATATACATGCTTAAATCTTAAAAATAATTGTAGAAAATTATGTATGATATCTTCAGTTTCTCTCCTTCTCGTTTGGAGAAGTTAATCAATTTGACAAATGACTGGTCTCTGATTTACATAACGTACAAACAATATATTAACTATGTATTTACGACAGGTGTGATAAACGAATGGCATACAACTACTATATAAACCATCGGTCAGTTCGTGTATCTATCTCTAGTTCAGTTTTTGCTGATCAACATGGAGTACACGTGGAAGGCACTTTTATTATTTACCTTTTTCTTCAACAAAGGTATGTAAAGTCCAATTATTTCCCGTAAAGTGTAAAGTTAGTTTCCAGAGAAATTTCATGGAAACATTTTCATGGGCCATAGGTATCGCAAATGACTGTGTACCGTTTAACGTGGAAAACGTCTTAGTTGCATGCGTTTGTAATGCAACGTATTGCGATGGAATACCAGAGAATAGACCGGAAGTTCCGGAGTTAGGTAGATCTTACTGGTATCAGTCGAATAAAGACGGTCTGAGATTGAAATTGTCAGAAGTGAACTTCAATAATAATCGTCAAGATTCCTCTGCCGATGTAACGCTGTCCATTAATGACAACAACAAATACCAAAGGATTTTTGGATTTGGTGGCGCATTTTCTGATGTTGCCGGCTACCACATATCAAGACTGAGTCCAGCCACTCAGGAACAACTGATGCGGTAATCATTAATATTTGTCGAGAAAATGTGATCAACATATTAAATATCCACGATACTACGATACGATGATCTTATATGGACATTATTTTTTTTTAATAAAAGTAGCATCAAATATCTCTAAATCTAGATTTAACAATTGGAACACGCGATGCTACTACTTCGTACAAATTTCGAATCTATTAGTTAAGAAAAAAATGTCACATAAATATATATTATTGGAAATATTGTTAAAGAGTTAAGACAAAAAAAGGAACGTATAGTTTTCTCGTTATAATAACTCTTTGACCAATGCTTTTGCGTATTTTTTCTTATTTTGACCTGTGGAATATAACGGCAACGTTTGACCAGAAAGTAACTGCAACATTGTTTTATAATAATAACTTTGAATTGTTTGTAGAACATATTACCATCCGAGAACCGGAAGTAGATACACACTGGGTCGCATACCTATTGGTTCATCTGATTTTTCTCTAAACCATTATACGTACGATGACATGCCCAATGATATCCAGCTTAAACATTTTGCACTCACGTCAGAAGATCAGCATTACAAAATACCATATGCAAGGAAAGCTCATATGTTAAATCACGAAACTAGATTCTTTAGTGCTGCGTGGACTGCTCCAGAATGGATGAAATCCGATAACGCCGGACTATGTACGTATATAATGGTGATATTTGAAAGAAAAATAGAGAATAAAAAATAAAAGGAATAGCATAAAGAATGATTCATATTAACGACTTTGTAAAATTACTCTAATAATTGTCAAACAGCTTCCTTGAAACAAGAATACTACCAAACTTATGCCAACTATATGATGAAGTTCCTGGATAGTTATGCAAGAGAGGGTATTAGAATGTGGGCACTTTCAACTGGTAACGAACCGTCAAGTGCCTATATGTTTAAGGACAGCAATGTTACTATGGCATGGACACCTAAAACATTGGCTGACTGGATTGCTAATAACTTGGGCCCAACGCTAGCATCATCGGTCCACCGTCATACGCAAATTATGGCTTTTGACGACGATAGATCGACATTGTCCACGTTTATCAATCCAATACTTATGAATGAAAACTCAGGACGCTACACTGCTGGAGTAGGTGTACATTGGTATAAAGATAGCACAACTCGTGCAAACGTACTAGATCAAGCACACAATCTCTATCCAGAGAAATTTATTATCATGACCGAAGCATCCAACGGTGAGTTTTTAATGATATTTAATAATTTCCTATATGCATACACATTAAGGAAAAGAAATGTACTATACTAATATTTTTGTTTGGTACTCCTTTCACAGGACCTGCAATATGGAATACTCCGAACGTTACATCGGAATCATGGTCACGAGGTGAAAAATACTTTTTAAGCATAATGCAGGTAAAAGAAGTTACATCGTTTTATGGTTATTTTGTTAAACAATATCAATTCTAATTGCGAAATTAGAAACTAATTGTTAACGAAACATATTTTGTATCAAGTACATGAATCATTGGTCAATTGGATGGGTTGACTGGAATTTAGTTCTGGACCAAACTGGTGGACCAAATTTGGTGAATCTTCATCTTGACGCCGCTATTATCGTGAACCCAGAAAAGGATGAATTTTACAAACAACCTATGTATTATGCCATCAAGCACTTCAGCAGATTCGTTCCCAGAGGTTCTCAGAGAATTTCCATTACCGATACTGATACTATCAAATCTACAGCCTTCCTTACACCTTCGAAGGAAATCGTTGTAGTCGTATATAACAGGTAAAAGAAAATTGTTTTGTCATTATTTATACTCATTTCATCTGTAAACAAGTCTGAATTCCCTATCTTCTATTATCTTAATCTTCAATTTCAGTGCTAATACTACACAACGTGTAGTTTTGAAAGATTTCCGAAGAGGCAACCTTCATGTGGAATTATCTCCACTATCTATGAATACTTTCAAATACATGTAACGTGACTTTCCTATACGACCGAAGCTAATTATGTGTAAAAGATATTAAAAACCAAAGAAAATAAAAAGAAGTTTATCCATATAAAATAGAGCCACCATACTTTCTTTTAAATACCTCTTCCTGTCAATTTGCCTCAACCAAAGTGACCCACTGGAAATACACTCCGCGATAAAACTATTTTTTAATTATATAATTGATATTTCGTAAATACTAAAACGATAATTAAATATTTAAACGATAATTGTTCGTGAAAGATCATATCTTGAAGTAAGCAATAACCATATGTATAAACGTAATAAAAATTCTTTCTTATAATACAGATTTCAGTGATTTTACATAGTGTCTTATATTTTTGTCGCGAAGTGTAGACTACTTTAATATGTTTCTTTCAATTGATGTTAATGAAGAATAAACTATTTAAAAATTAGTATAATATACTACACATACATCTTAAACGATAAAAATGATAAAAATAGTCCCTTAAAATACACAACTACACACTGTTATGTAGATAGAAATTAAAAAGAAAAAATAAACCGAATAAATATGTATTATAATAATATTTTAAAACTTAACCAATCTATTTATTATTATTAACAAATTTTATATTCAACATACATAATTTTACGCATCTGGATAATATTGCTTCGCCAAACGGCCTACTTTTTTCAGTTTAGGATTTTCTCTTAAACATTTTGGTACATAAGGCGGTGCATGCTGATTTAATCTTCGTTTCATACTCGACCAACCAAACTGCCATGGGTCACGTTTCTTATCCATAGGACGAGTCTCATTATCAATCATATATATTTTTTGCCAATGATATATTTCAGGTTTTTTCCTATAAAACAGTAGGAAATAAATGACTTTATGTGAATAAATATAGAGTTAAATTATAGTAAATTTTTAACCTTCGATTCGCCAAACCGGATCACTTTTGATCTGTACAGTTTTATGCTAATTGTAAGTAAATGAAAAATTATAAATTTATGCTAATTGTAAGTAAATTGTTTTATGCTAATTGTAAGTAAATGAAAAATTATAAATTTATAGAATATTATCATTTTTTTTTCCTGGCGCAATATAAACGTTATTAGATGATATTTAGTATCCATAATTTCGATATGTAAATAATTCAAAAGTGAGTTGGATTAGCAACATTTGGTTATTAAATTTCTTAATATAACAATTATATACATACATATGTCTTGGCCTATTAGACATAAGATGTTTAAATGTCGATTCCAACCATGTTCTTCGTGCAACATCAGCAATATCGGCAATATGTTTCACCGATTCACCTAAATATGGTGTCATGTATTCATTCTTTTGTTCAGGTTTATTTATATAAAATGCGATCAACATTTTTAAAACATCTTCATTGAGTCCATAAACTTTCCCATCCTCTACTTTTTCAAACAACTGCATTGGCTCTGTTATCCAGCACATATTACGCATAGGATTATTGTCTGCATATTCTGAATGTGATAAAGTGGTATTCAACTGATATACACAAAATGACCAATATTGACCATTTGTTAGAACTGTTTGTGTTACTAATGGATATGTTACATCCTGAACTGTAGTAAAGCCTAAAATTAAAAATTATAAGAAAAAATGACATATTTATAAGTCGTATACAATAAGATTCTTTCAAACTAAGAATATTTGTTCAAAAAAGAAATATTTTCACATAAGTCAATACCTTGATAAACAGCTTGAGATAACAACCAACTGTAAGATGCAAAAATAGCTTGCACAGTAATTGCTTCCTTCTCCTTATATGCTGAATGAAAGTATGACTTGTTTGTACTGTGATAAGACAATAAACCAAATTCAGCAGCATCACCAGGCCAAAAACCTGGTATACAAGTTGCATGCCTATATGAAAACCTATAACCTAGTACTCTAGGATCAAATTTGAATTTGGGAATAGTTAATTCTTGATTTACACAATTTATTGGTGAAATAACCTCCTGTAGAGGAAATTGATGTCTTAATTGCAAAATCGGAGAACCAAGATATTGAATAGGTATGTTTATTGGATCATCTGCATATTTTTTCAAATATTTTATCCTTCTTATTTGTCTTTTGGCTATAGCTGAACGTTCTATGCCACCTGCGAACCAAAACGTTTCTATTCTGGGTTCAAAATCTACTTCAGTATCCAATAAATGTGGTCCTATTGAAGACAAAGCAGCCAACATCATTCGATTAATTTGAAAAACAACTGCATTTGTAACAGCATTTTGCATTATTTTGTCTTTGTGTAACTCTTTATCTAGTATGTATTGCTCTCTTCTGTAATGTATATGCATGATATTAATAAATTATTTAATGAAATTATTTAATGAATATTGAAATATAAATTCATATCAATATTATACTCACAATCTATGACAATATTCAAAAATAATAATATCTTCTATATATTTTTTCATACTCTGTGCCAAACTATTCAATTTTTCAGTTGTAATTAGGGAGTTATAAAATTCAGGTAGTTTATTATCATTCAAAACATGAGTATGCGTAATATACTGAGCATGATCCAATGAATTGTATGGGACTTCTCCTTCCTCTAAATATAATGATTTCCAACCATAATAATGTGGCATATTTAAACCAATTAGCTTTTCCTCTACAGTCTCTATTTTTTTAACTTTATTATACCAGACATCATCTTTTCTCCTTATTCTGGCACGATAGGATAAATCCAATATAGAAGGATAAATTACATTTTCTGTTTCTTTTAATGTGTCTACTGCATATTTCCTTATAACAGATTTCAAAATATTTATAGAACAATTTGGCAAAGATTTCTGTAATCCTGTATACATCTTAAAAATCACTGAATGTAATTAATTGTGGCTCTAAATGTAATCAACTACAATTCTAATTTATCTATGATAATACTAGTTTACCTGATTGCTGTGAGATGTCGCCAAATGTTTATTTCTGGAAAATGTTCCTAAAGAAAAAGAAGAATGGGGAAAAAATCGAAAATTCATAAACTTCAATATCCCTATGTCTGTAATCAAGACGCAAAAATCCATAAATCAACAAAAAAATCCGTAGATTTGTAAATAGGAGATTGAAAATTCCTCCGAAATCTTAAGAAATTGTATGATTTATTTATTATTGTTCACATATATTTCCACCGAGCGTATATTTAAACTAATAGCATTGACTAATATAGTCAAACTAGAGTTAAACTAGAAAGAAACTAAAAATAGTTACTTAAGTATACACTATATAAAAATTATAGTATAGATTTAAGCATTTATATATCGGTATGATTAATCTTGTAACAAGATTTTACTTTTGTTACAAATAATTTTAATTAAAATCCTAATTTGCGATTTATGTGTTTTGTAAATTATTTTGCTAAAAGTTGGTAAATTATTTTGCTAAAAGTTGGTAGTATACAATAAACATATATATGAGAATACAATACACATTGTTCCAGAAATGTACTTGAAATTCGAGATCTTGAATGTACTTTAAATTTAATATACGGTTTAATAATTGTACTCTAAATTTAATATACGGTACACAAGTGTTCAAGCCTAATCAAGAAACGTTTTGTAAGTTAAATGAGTTCAGGTTAGGACAATTGAAAAATGCGGAAAGTGTGAGTTAAATAAGTGCAGGTTAGGACAATTGAAAAATGCGGAAAACAATGAGAAGAAAGGCGTTCAGCGGTAAAGCAAAGAAACAGCAGTTGCAAGCTAAGAAACAAAGACAAAATTCAGCATTCGGTATGTGTAATAATGAACAATATGTTTTATATATTAAACATTCGGAATAATTAATTTTTGTGTTACAATTAATAGGTGAAAGTCACAGCGATGAAGACAGAGATTGTAGTAATTTTGAGCATAATGCTATACAAAAAATTAATAAACAGCCAAAAAACGATTCTTCCAGAAATAGATATACTTTACAATTCTTTCAAGAGAGTAAGGAAGAATTATTGAAACAAAAGAAACAAGCTAGAAATACCATTGAACCTTTATCTCTCAGGGATCAGGAAGTTTCAACTAATTACTTTCCACTTGAAATTGACATGCCGAAGAGACCACCATGGGACTTCAACATGTCGAAAGGACAGTTAGAATTGAGAGAACAGAAATATTTTACTGTAAGTGAATTGTGATTTTCATTTATATTTATCCATGCATAAACATAATATTAATTAGAATAATTTTTATTATTTTTAGGAATATCTAAGAAACATGGAAAAATTAAGTACTGTCAGTTATTTTGAATTAAATTTAGAGACTTGGAGACAATTATGGAGAGTTCTTGAAATGTCTGATATTTTATTAATCATTGTTGATATTAGATATACTGTTTTAATGTTTCCTTCATATTTATATGAATATATAACGAATGAATTAAAAAAAGATATGATTTTAGTATTAAACAAAGTTGATTTAGCTCCTCCAAGCTTAGTAATAGCATGGAAGGAATATTTTCAAATGATGTATCCGAAGTTACATATTTTGATGTTCACGTCATATCCTACTTATAATTTACATGGAAATGTCAATGAAACAGAGGGAATAAAGCAAAGACGCAGGAAGGGAAAACTTAAAATGGCTGCAGAAGGAGCTCAGAAACTGTTGAATGCTTGTAAAGAAATTGTTGGGAATAATGTTGATTTAAGTTCTTGGCAAGATAAAATTCAAGAAGAAACGCAAATGGAATTTGATTTAGACGACGTTGACCATAAAAATAACATTACTATAGAGAAAGAAGATACAAGTTATTTCAAACATGAACGCTATAAAAATGGAGTTTTAACTATTGGATGTATTGGAAGTCCAAATGTTGGTAAATCGTCCTTAATGAATGCATTAATGGGTAAGTAGTATTTTCTCATTCAACACAACAAGTATCTCAGGAAGTAACATTTATTAAATATTTTTTATAGGGAAGAAAGTTGTTAGCGTGTCACGTACACCAGGACATACTAAACATTTTCAGACTATATATCTTACGAAAACAGTCTGCCTCTGTGATTGTCCAGGATTGGTATTTCCATCTATGGTACCTAAACAACTACAAATTTTAATGGGATCTTTTCCAATAGCTCAAGTCAGAGAACCATATATGCCAATTAAATTTCTGGCAGAGAGAATAGATTTGCCAAAGATACTTAAATTACAACATCCAGATAATGATGATACATGGTCCGCTATGGACATTTGCGATAGTTGGGCTTCTAAGCGAAATTTTGTTACTGCACGAACCGCTAGACTTGATTCTTATAGAGCAGCTAATTCATTATTAAGAATGGCGCTTGAAGGGAAAATTTGTATGTACATATATCCTCCAGATTGGACTGTCAATAAAGGTAATCACGAGAATTCTTGTTATGAATAATTTATCATTTCTAAAATAATTTGTTTCTATTTCGTAACAGAAAAGTGGGAGAATCATTCAGAAATTGAATTAGTTAGATGGATTCAAGCTAGAAATAAAGATGAAGATGTTGACAGTGCGGAAAGAATATGCGCTTCGTCCGAAGATGAAAATGTTGAAGAGGAAAGTTTAGAAACCCAAAAGCATCAAAAGAAAATATCAAAAATAACATCCGACAGTTCTGATGATTCTAGTGAAACAACAAGCGAAGAATCAAAAATACCACATGTAGTCAACAAATTTGAAGCATTATCAACAGATATGTAAAAAGTTCAATTTTTAAGTTAGTCAGTTGTTAATACTTTTTATTCATTTTTTAATATACATCATACATCTATCTTGAATTATCTATTTACAACGAAATAGAGTACAATATTTCTAACGAAATATTTAACAAGTAAAAATAGTATATACTACACATATATATATGCAGTGTGTTCACGATATTATTGGTTAATATTTTTCGCATTAATGATAAATTTTTCAAAGAAGTAAAAAAGAGAAAAGTTATGACATAATAGCGTACTTCATTTTTTTATATTTATATGTTGTTCAAGAAACGAAAGTGACCTTTGATTTTCAAATAGAATGATACATTTTTGACTCTATTAATTGGTGCAGTCTGACGTTCTTCAGACACAACATCGTGTTGTCTGTAAAAAAATATTACAACTTTTTTTCAAAAATTTACCATTTAGGAGAAAAACGCTGGCCAATAATACTGCAAATACGCTATATATATTTGTATGTATGTATTATTGTTCTGCATCTAATAATTCCTAATTATTTATTGTACTGCTCTTTATATATATACATTAGCTTTTATTACTGTTTCGTTGGTCCACTATACAGCGATTATTTATTAGAAAGATCTCTAGAAGCACAATTAATTTTCATTTTGATATTTAGAATTGTTTGCGAAAGGAAAAGATATTCGAGTTGTTAGCTAAAAATTCATAGCTATTAGACAATTTATATTTTGAGGCCTATCAAATTTATGTAATAGAATGTAGCACAAGACAAATATTAAATGAAAAAATAAGCTTTCTATAATTTTTATTATAGCTTTCTTAATTAATAATAAAGTTAACTTTGTTAAACTTTGAAAAATTCATCAAAGTTAAGTGATGATGTAATGATCATAATGTAATTATCACTTGCGAAGTTACTTCTTTCTTGTTTCTTATCAAAATATTATCTTTTATATTCAAAATATCATATGATATATATATATATATATATATATATATATATATATCAATAATATTTGCAAATGATATTTTTAAGCTCCCAACAACTTTTTAACAGAATAACCAGGTATTGCGTAAAAGAACAATAATACAAGTATTATTAATCCAATTGCCACGATAGCTTTTAGAATTGCCCACTTATAGTTGTGCCATACTATATATTTAATTGATTTCAAGGGATTCAAAAACCACATGAAAGATGCGTCAGGTCGACTGAAAAATAAAGCAATTAGTGATATATGTTTTTAAACGAACGATTAATCAATTGATCATTTTAAAAAGCATTCTCCAGTTACAAGTAATTGTATAAAAAATGACGATGATTTTAGATTCAATATTGTTATTATACTTACTTTGGTTTGTCAAGCGGATCCGGTTCGTTTCTTCCAAACCCTGCAGGATTTATCTCAGCCTCCTCTTTGGTTAATAAGTGAATTTCAGCTTCGACTTTACCCTAAACCATTTACATTACCATTTTCAATGAAACATATCTGCCAAGTTTTTGCAAAAATATCAGATCGAATAGAGCGAATATATGAATTGAAATTTACCGTTAATTCCATATCTTCGTTTTCTTTTTTAACATAGAAAGGCCACCAACCTTTTACTCGTTTCTGTTTGAAAATATTTACCGTTGGAACAGATCCGTCGGTCTTTAACATACTCAACGTGCAAAGTTTACTGTTCTTTGCACCGCGCGGGAATCGATTTAAATCTAGAGTAATAGCACCTAGAAAATCATCGGCTGAGAAATGATCTGCATCCCAGACCTGTGTAAAGTGTAGTTATAATTGAAATGTAAATTACAATTGAAATAAATGTAAATTACAAAATGATCTTTCTTTTTTTTTTTAACCAGATTATTCATTACTTGTAATTCCAAACGAGCAGGAATCTTGCATTCAGTTTCATCCCAGCTAAACAGACTTTCTTTCCGATTAATAACAATCTTCTCTTCCGCTACGAGATAATCGAATGGAAATATAAAGCGCCAATTGAAATTCCCTTCCCCGGTTAAAGATCGATAATGGATATCTGTTGATTGGCAATCTTCTGGACCTTTTAACCATCTAACAAATCGAAATAAAATTCTTATTAGTCGTAAAAATACATGCTGTAAAAAAGTATACGTTATTATATTTGGAAAAGTCTATAGAATCATTCTCTGTAAGGAAGTAAGAAGTTTGAGTAACTTGTGGAAATTTCAAAAATTTCTACTTTCTTCTCAAAACTGATTTTCTTTAAAAATTACGACGATAGAGACAAACGAATGTCATATTCGTATCCAGCAAAATCTACAAAAATCACCTACTTATTGTTAGTTATTGAAACGCAAGATACGCGTTGTACAATGTTAAGTATTACATTATGTACGAGTATATAAGTACAAATTATATACGTAGAATACCCTTTGACGTAAATGTCGCTCATCTTTTCGCCAGTGAAGAATGCATCGTCTTCCAGTACAACGTCGTCGGTGTTCCATATAATAATCCGAAGCTCGTAACTTTTAGGCTTTCTCGGCGAGATATCTATCGACGGTCCCGGTGATGGCATATCCATGGGAAACATGTCGACCCACATTTCCAATTTTCCTTGCTCGATGCCTGGTTTCTCAGGATTATAAAGTGGACGTGTTTCTACGTGCTCGGGGACCAAAGCGCAACCGATCCTTGGAAAAGCATGCCACTGATGAAGGACTGCCAATGCAAGATGTTCTTCTATACCTAAAAAGATGAACGTTTTAACATTTCTAATGCTAACTGTAAGGAAATCTATCGAAGTACGCATTTGCCGAAACAATCAATCGCTGCTGGATTATAAAACATGTACGTTAAGAATTCAAAAGATCTTGAATCATTTTTGAAATATCAATACCCTTATTTTGTACAACCAGATTTCTAAAATTGACTATTGCGTGGAAGTCTTGCTGTATTTACCTTTCGTATGAACATAGCATTCCATCTCCTCGTTCGATAAAGAAAACGTCTTTCTTCCGATCGTTACTTTCCCGTGCGAGTATACCGGTCCGTCGATCTTCCCTTCTTTGCAAAGTTTCGATAAGATTTGCGTCGGTTTCATCGCATCTCTCCACTTGTTGTAACCAGACCTGACAACCAAAATATACCGATTACTTCATTTCACGACAGAGTAATCGGAACGTTCTTGTTCAAAAAAAAAAATTTACTCGTCGTATTTTTTGGCTAGTCCGCAAGTGGCACGGTGCCTGCTGTAAAATCGATTTTCCAGATCGATTTTCGTTTCACCGATCATGTCGTCCGTACCGACCAAGTCCCAGTCCAACACTTGAACCGTCAGCAACGAGTCCTGCGGGAACGTTGCTTCTATCTCGAAACACCTTGCAAACAAAAAACACGTGTTGAATTTACGATCGTAACATCGCGCAGCGGTCGACTTTGCCGATTCGGCTGACCAAAATTAATTATAAATATAAATTATACACAAAGTATTTTTTAAAGTTATCTATCTTGAATTTTCATTCGACCAAATAGATCCACTGTACGTTGTGACGGTACACGATCGAATCGGTACATACTTGCCAAATACGGGATTAAGCTGCTTCGACACATAATTCTCTTTGTCACTGATCCTCTTGCCACCCAGTTGCAAAACCACATAAGGATCTGCTTTGCCATTCAGATCACAAGGGTGAAGATCGTTTGCCTTGACGATGTACACCCGCACCAATACGTGAATCGGTTCGTTCGAAGGTACGCCTTGGAAAAAGCCATACTGCGGATCGAATCCCATCACCGTGTGATCTATCAAATCTTTAGGGAGAGGCCACTTGTAAACCTTCAAGGCTCCTTTAAAGCTTCCGACTATTCTGGACTCGTCCTCAGGCTCGTCCCCGGTTTTCTTCCCTCTATAAAGTTCGAACGTGTGCAGCCATTCCTTGAACTGCTCGAACTCCGGCTGAGCTTCCAGTTCATTCGGATACACTTTCAACAGCGCGATCTTCGGGAACTTGCGGTAGGAATGCTTCGAAACGAACCTGGCCGCGTTCGCCGTCGATTTTAGGCCAAACAATCTTTTCGCTGTAACGCCAGGACTCTTCTCGCCGGACAGATTCGCTTGATTTTGACCGTAATTATCCTCCATGAACGTTGGAACAGTGCCGTTCGCTTGTGTTTGAAACATTGGTTTCTCTCTACGTAACTCCTTGTTTTCCTCTATCATAGCTTCGACGGAAGCAAAGTATTTCGTCCACCAGTCTTGGCAACCGTCTTCGTCGTCGAACGTACCGAAATCACCTAGACGGAATTCGAACCATTCGAATCGGTGCTGCAGTGTTACCTTTTATGCTTTATATTTCACTTAATGCACTTACCCATGCTTCCATCGTTGACCAAGCTTTGCTTTTTCTTAATATTCTGTTCCGTTTTGTCTTTCTTCGTTGGCCAACCGGGCTCCAAGCCGAGAGTAATAATCACGTCTCCAATAGCGAACTCGAGATCGGTTAATGACTCTGGTAAAGATGGATAGTGTAATTTAGTCTTCGATGTGTCAAAACCTGACAAAGAACAGAACAATTCAGCGAAAGTAGATAAATATATGAAGTGTTCATTTGTTTATTTATGCAACTTGCTTGCATAGTAGATTTAATTGATTCTGAGTGACTCGAAATCATTTTACCTGTGTATTGCTGTAATTCATACAAATTCTTCTTTCTCTCTTCGACGTCCTTCGCTTTCTTCGTTTGCGGATAATACATATACTTATGGATCGAATTTATCGTATGCGTTCCAACGAGAGTATAGCGACCGAAACTTCTGCAATCTACAGCTCTGATGGTCAAAGGTGGCCGATAAAGTTCTTGCTCCGGTAGTTCCAGTTCCAGGAACTTCACCGGCGTGTTGAAATTTGGATTCTTCCTAGCGTTCATTATGACCGAAGAGTAGAGGATGTGGCCAGCACATTCGACGTCTACGCGAGGCTTGTCCACAGTCATTAGATGTATTCTCTTTAAATCCCTTAGACCCCAAAACAAAATCTCGATCCTACCACATCAAACAACAGTGCACGCTATTTATTTTCAATTGAATTTTTGTTTATTTCTAAATTACTGTCCACAGTCATTAGATGTATTCTCTTTAAATCCCTTAGACCCCAAAACAAAATCTCGATCCTACCACATCAAACAACAGTGCACGCTATTTATTTTCAATTGAATTTTTGTTTATTTCTAAATTACCTCTTCGAATTATTATAATTGTCCTTTTATTAGACTTTCGTTGCATGTCTATTATTTTCAACTCAGTTTAATTAATTTATTTCTATTAAATAAAAGACTAACTACTAATGTACAGAAGATAAAATTACAGAGAAAATAGAGATTATAAATTATAGAGGTTATAAATTAATTGTAGAAATTGGAAGTAATTACAAGTCGAAGTTAAGAATGAAATTATATAAGTAATTACCGATATTTAGAGAGAGTTGGTCGAATGCCAACCGGAACCGGAAGAATAGGTCCCCGATCTTGAGCCGCGATTGATGTTTGGCTCGGCATTTCCTTCGGGTCCGGCAACGTGGGAAAGCCATAATCCTTCGCCGAGGTGAGAGAGTTGGTCGAATGCCAACCGGAACCGGAAGAATAGGTCCCCGATCTTGAGCCGCGATTGATGTTTGGCTCGGCATTTCCTTCGGGTCCGGCAACGTGGGAAAGCCATAATCCTTCGCCGAGGGATATTCGAGTAGCTCGAAAACGGCAAGAAGTTCACCGGCTCTTGCTACACCTCTTGTCACATCGTACCATTCTAACGACGGTGGAAATTTAGGTGGCGTATAAGATTCCGAGGCAAGTTTCACGTGCGGTCGCGCAACAGCTCGACCTATGTACTCCGATTTCCCCTGGAACCGTCATTCATTCAACTTCGTTCAATTTTCCTCCTACAAATTTTCTAGTTTTTAGTTGTTCTCTGTTTCCAGGAATAAATTATTTGTCGCGTAATTTATTTATATATCGAGTATCGACTTTCGTCCCTCTGTTTCTCGAGAATTTTCAAAAGTTTCCTCTTTCGGGAAAAACGTGTAAGTTGCAGTGTACTTATCTCTAAGATGTTCGTTACAACAAAAGTTACTGCTCGACGAATATTTTCTGAAACGTTACAGACGTACATCCGTGATGAATTACGAGTCAGTTCGATTTTAAAATAATTTTAAAGGAGCCAAAAATTTGGGTGTATTTTTATATTTCTGTTTTATGACTTAAAAAGTTTTTTCACGTGTATCAGTGTCAAAAGATTTCTATAATTTTATGCAAGAACATGCCCTCCCCCCAAACTTTTGGCCAATAATACAGATCAATGTCAAAAGAATAAAATGCGTAAGCGTGTGTTTTTGCGTATGAATGTCGTATATCGTATACAAACTGTTAAAGCAGAGCCCTCATGCAGTGTTATGTCCATAGTTACAAAATGACTCTGTAAAAGAAAGAATCAGAAAAGAATGAGAAAAACAACTGTAATCGCACAATACAGGAATTTTCTTTACGTCTTTAATTAAACATTGTATAGCAACGGAAAACAAAGCGGAACATATATTGGAGGAACTCTCCATCGTGACATACCACTTTGTCTTGATCAAAGAGTTCGATGACGATCGACGGTGGCTCCTTCTTAATTTCTTCGTCAGTCCCATAGATTAAGATGTCGTCGAATAGAAGAAGTTCGTCCCACGTAGGGCTCAAAGTTTCATCGATCACTTGAGTAGACTTGCAAAATTCGCTGCAAATAACTCTCGCGAAGGGATCGGAAAGACCAGATGCATCGCTGCCGATCAAAGATCGGGCTTGATACATGTGCGCTCTTAACTGGAACTTCTACTCAACAATTCAGTTATTTTAATAATAAAATTGGACCGAAAACAGGATCGATAGTGCGACAGTTTCGACATTTATAGCTACGATTATATACGCCCGTATATACAGATGAACGAATTGAATATCTCAAAATAAATGAAAGTGGATATATTGCACGCAAATTAATCGTTTGATCACATGAGAAATATTCGGTACAATTATTAAATATTCTTTTCTTACAAATTTAACAAATTTTTAATAAATGGTTGTTCAAAAACTAGTAATGATAATCGATCAAATCTATTGTGTGTCTATTTTTCTCNTTATAGCTACGATTATATACGCCCGTATATACAGATGAACGAATTGAATATCTCAAAATAAATGAAAGTGGATATATTGCACGCAAATTAATCGTTTGATCACATGAGAAATATTCGGTACAATTATTAAATATTCTTTTCTTACAAATTTAACAAATTTTTAATAAATGGTTGTTCAAAAACTAGTAATGATAATCGATCAAATCTATTGTGTGTCTATTTTTCTCCATTTTTTTTTCTTTTTGTTGTTGTTCATGCGTCACAGAAATACGTAATATATTTTATATTAAAAATTCATACATGTTTTGTGTATGATGTTAATATTTTTCTAAAATAAATACAAGTGTTACACATGTATATGATACTAATATTAAATAAATAAGTATAAATGTTGAAAGTTGTGATTAATTACATTCATAATAAAAATAAAATCTACAATTACAATATTCACATTTACTAAAATAAATACAAGTGTTACACATGTATATGATACTAATATTAAATAAATAAGTATAAATGTTGAAAGTTGTGATTAATTACATTCATAATAAAAATAAAATCTACAATTACAATATTCACATTTCTCCGAGAGAAACGTGTGAGAAGATTTATTTCGTTTAAGAAGAGAAATATGCTCCAAACTTCTGAGCCAAAAGTCTATATAGGCGTATGTAATATAACCGTAGCCTTTCGAATTAAATACGTACGTGCTTTTCAACGTAATGAATAATAGTCGGTGGTAACGCGCGCGGCCTATCCACATTTTTCAGCTCGTGACTAAGCTCGTAACCCTTTGGCAAACCTTGCGTGAAGTATTTCTTATGCTTCAAGATGCCCAGCCACATGTAAATTTGTAATTTCGTCTGTATCGCCCAACCTGATGGCCCAAATCGTTTTTTCCCTGGAAGCTATTGATCGATATCTATCAACCTTGCGTGAAGTATTTCTTATGCTTCAAGATGCCCAGCCACATGTAAATTTGTAATTTCGTCTGTATCGCCCAACCTGATGGCCCAAATCGTTTTTTCCCTGGAAGCTATTGATCGATATCTATCATTACTCACAAATGCAGAATTAATAAATACGTCTTGTATACGACAATATATATTAACGTCAAATTATTTTTTTAAACCCCTTTCGAACTTAACGTTCGAACAGAAAATTAACTACTAACTCCGTTATC
>NIPQ01090320.1:0-16861 GCA_002806875.1 Lepidotrigona ventralis hoosana
TTTTTATATATATATATATATATATATATATATATATATATGTATTTATATATATATGTATTTATATATATATATATATGTATTTATATATATATATGTATTTATTTAGTGAATGATTACCAATTAAAAAGAATATATATATATATATATATATATATTAAATATTTTTGACTACATTATTAATTTACAAAATCAGCATATTACATTTTGATAATGTCTTGTGAGAGTGATATAACCAAAATATAATTTTGACTCTATATCCAAACAAACAGATCAAAATGTTCTATAATTAATTTTTTTCAAAGGCATTATCTTCTTGTGTTATCACATAAATCATGTAGTATACGTTCTTAACACTAGTTTTCACGCGACTTGTCATAAATACTTGTTCTAATTCATCAAGTTTCTGTAAACTTGTTCTGAAGTGGAAATACTGTAAACTTGTTCTAATTAATCAAGTTTCTGTAAACTTGTTCTGAAGTGGAAATAATGCGTGAAATTAACTATTATCTAGTTATTACTTATCAATATAATTGTGTGACACTGTGTGTAAACACTTACTACAATAATTCAGAATCAATTTATGAAGTTTGGTTTCAGTTTTAAATTTGAATATTTTTACATTTTATATTCTCTCAACCGAATATAATTATGATAATCGAATCTAATTATAGTATTGATAAAAGATCGAAACGTTTTATATAGCACATGTAATATTCATAAAAAAATTTTGAATACCTTTATGAATACCAGTAGTTTTCGTTTCTGTTATTTAATGTATTAAATGGTTAACAAAAGTGGGAAAAAAAAAGAAGAATACTTCAAATTACCATGAATATTTCGCATTACAAGATTTTTTAATTTACTCTTTATTAATTAATCTATTATGTGAGATATCGTTTCATTTGTGTTCAACGTGTGTTAATACATTGTAATTATTATAGTTAAGAATTTTACGATGCCATATTTAACGATGTCCTGTTCTGCAGAATATATTATATCATAGGAATTTAATTTAATTTTGCTTTATCCTCAGAAACAATAAACATACCGAATATGCTTGATTTAGGATCTAGAAGAAAAACAGTAAAGAGATAACTAAGTAGTTAATTAGATTACGTATAAAATGTCCTAAAGTAAATAATCCATTAAATTATGCTAGTACATGTTTTACGAATAATAATACAGTAAAAAAAAAAAAATAGTTTTAACTCTAGATCATTTGCGTAGTTGCAAAAAATTGATCGCATTCACAAAAAAAAACTTTAACAAAATTAAAGATTAATTTTGTTTCTGAAAGCATCAATGTCCATAATTACCAATATATCTTCAAACTGAAAAATACTTTACATTCCATTAGCTCAACAAGAAGCAAGAATTATAAATAAATACTTTGTATATAATTGTTATTTTCTTCATACTATGTTATGATTATACAACAGCGTAATCTTATGAAATTATTAAATACCAATATCCTGTTAACTTTTATGCAAAATTTGCATACGCAATTCTTTTATATTATTATACACAACAAAAATATGAACAAAGATGAACAAAATTATTGAGCAACTCTGTACTAATTTGATTGATTTGTTTCTGCATTCAGAATTAGAATAAATTCACTTGATTTTTAAATTTCTATACAGAAAAATCATTTGTATTAGATAATGTTCCTCACTATGTCAAAAATAATTTGAAAAAAAACTTCTTCAGCTTATTGTTTTTCTTTTTTTTTTATGTACTTCTGTTTTCATATATAAGTTACAGTTTTATCTGAAATACCCTTTTTTATAGATTTATCTTTATAAATGTTATGAAAAAAATATTTTAACAAAAGTTGTTTGGTATGGAATGAGATATTATATATTGTAAATATATTTTTTTTTGTATCTGATATAGGAAGATTCAATTTAATTTTTTGAAATATAATGCTATATTTTATCAAATGTAATATATATAATATAACAATATGTTAAGATATTCTGATAAAGTTACCATCAAATAAAACTAGCAAGAAGTTGAAAACTGTTATAAACTGTCGAGTAATCACTGATGAGGATCACTAGATTCGACAGAAATCATAGACACTAACCGTGACGAGTGAAATTTATTAAATCAAATGCATTCATATGATAGACAATATTTTGAATAACCAGACATACATAAGATGCCACAATGAGTTTTAATTGGCTAGCTTGATCTAAAAAACATGTCTTATCATCGACGACCAGTTAACAACACATAACGATTCTAAACACTATAAAATGACTTATACTTAACAATGCCTTAGTAATTTTAGTAATAATTAATAATTAGTAATTTTGAATTATTGAAAATTTCTTTCTTATATGGACATCCACTCCATATGTCCTCCATTGTTACGTTAATAAATTCTCTGTCAGCATATCTTTCAACATTTATGAACTGCTAATGTTTTTTTTTTTTTACATCGAATAATATTAAGATGTATAGTTCTCTTTTTATTTAGCGAGTCGACACGCACGCATGCGTTACGACGCTGAGGAACGTGCGTGGTCATCCGACTCCCGGTTTTTCGTAATTCGACCTTCCATGAAAGGAAATGACTTTGTTAGAAGGTTCTTGAACTTGTCTCACATCAGTATACACTATCATATTATATGTATTTGAAAAAATATAAATTCAAGCGTTGCATGAAGAAAAATTAAAAAATTATCTTTGAAATATTATATTATATATTATATTATAATATTATATTATAATATTATATTATAATATTATATTATATATATTGAAATATTATATTATATATATCTCCGCCGTATGAAGTAGAAAAAAAAGTATTTGCACAACACATGATTGTTGAACAACTTTTGTTAAAACTTTGTTACTTTTCGTAACATTGCTTCCGTAAAAAAAAGATATTTCAATGTACTCAGATAAAACAGACACTCTGCATGATTCATATTTTTTTTATCATTCTTACATTACTACTTATTGTAAACTATACTAGATAGATTACTCAGATTTACTTTTGGAGATGTTGTATGTAATGGATTTAATAAAAATTATTATTTCATCAAGTCAGTAGGAACAGACTTACCGAGATGAAAGACGGTAATGTTAAATTAATATTTTGAACATTAGATAATTTGCACTCTAGCTTATTAGTCAAAATCATCATAACAATTGCACGTTGCAGTGGTATGTCGTGGAAATACCAATTTTTGTATATTACATCGTCCGCTATGTTTTTGCTCTAAGAATTTGGTACAAATTATATTAATATATTCATATAGGTAATGGTAATCACAATATATTACTATAAATATATTAATCCAATTGTATAAATTATATTACTAAAATTTATGAATATATTTAAAGTGAAACATATTTCTGATTATGTAACGAAGATTAATAAACATGAACCAATCAAACAATTAATTTCTCGTTGTATAGACTGATACATTATTATTTAAAAAATTTTACCGCTTCGATCAATTCTTGAATAGAGTAGCACAATATATAAAATTGTGTCAATGCACCAAGCGAGTATATTACAATTAAGCATCTCTCGAAATGGCCACTCTGGAAAAGTATTATTCCTCTCTTTATGAAACAAGCAGTAAAAATAAGAAACATTGGAAAGCAAAATTATGTATGAAGAATTTGAAAATTGTATGTATACCATTACGAACATTAAACTTAGAAAGCAGAACCGGAAAACGTTGTTTAGATAAAGAATTACGATATTTGGGGAGAGCAATTTCCTCGACATAGCGGCCATCCTACAATCACGAATTTTAAAGACTAAAAATTATTAATGCATTCCTTTACTATTTTCACAACTTCTTGCAAATTATCGAGTAAATATTGGAATTTACATTTTTTTAAATAAATCTATTTACAATTATTTATATTTTATATTTNAAAAAAAAAAAAAAAAAAAAAGAGAAATCAGAGTATCGCTCATCATTTGATGTCATTGTACGTTTGTGCTATTAAATTAAATAAGTCAAATTTTTACTTACGCGACCACGGTTCCGTAATGGCGGATCAACAATCTCATTTCCTGTTTGATCGTTGCAGACGAGACATTCTCTCTAATACCATGGTACAGACGCTTCAATGTTCCGCATTCCTCCTCGAATATCGTTGCAAATTTGACTCTAAGGTATTTGTATTGAGCGGTCATTAAAATAATGAAATGCATCGTATAGAGATCCAAGCTCATCTTTCTGACATTTTGGATCGCGCCGCCGATACTCTGCAGAATAACACCGGTAATAAAAATGTTGATTGAAAATGGCTGCTTGGATATAACGCCGGGTATCTGATAATCCGAATAATAGAACTCGTTCTTTTGAAAAATCTCGAGAAACGGCAACAACGTCCAAACAGTGGTCGTAGCAATATTACCAACTGTGTAAACTGTTAATGGCTTCTCTATCGGCTTCATTGTGCTAGCCGTGATGCCTTGGAGAATTTCATTGCCTTCGATGAGCCGGTTCAACTGTTCAATTAATCGGCGTATTAAATTCTGACGGCAGTGCAAGTAAATTCTCAGCGTGATTATTTCCAACGCGATCACTGCGTTCACGGTACCATCCCTCAATGCCTTTTCTATCGGAACAGAGAGAAGTCCGAAAATAAAAGTGGCCAAGTATACGAGTTCCGTTAGCCAAGTGAAGGTAAAGTAGATTTTGTGTACAATCGGTAATTTCCTTTTCCTACTTGTCATTGGTAAAAAATTTCCCGATATTATATTCATGAGAACGTTTAAACGGCTCAACTTACGAAAATCCATTCGGCTCGCTAATTATTCTTCTCAGTGAGACAAATACAAACTGTTTAGTGTGTTTGTAATAGAAACGGTTTTTTGATTGTATTCACACATACAGAATATTTTTTTTTTTTTTTTTACTAAACCGGTCTTCATAAATTCTCTTCGCTACTCGTTTAAAAAGGGCAAGTTCTTTTATATTTAAATTTCAATAACAATAAAAACCATGGAAATATCCAGAATAGATTAATGTGTTATAGCAGTGTGTTAGCGTGGTAAAGCTAAATACGTTTGCACTCTGCGTGAATTGAAAGCCAAATGCGACAAAGAAACTATATATCCCATTCAGTGTTTCCAATTGAAAATTGATCAGATGATCTGTCTGAAATATTTGATACCATTGCAGCTTGTCATTGCATCGCTGATCGATTTATTCATACCATTCTCATCCGTGGCACAATAGCATTCGCGTGTGGACACATCACGTGCAATGTAAAATTCCTCCAGTTTTATTATCGATCGTTTACAACTTTGTAGGTTTCCCTGTAATTATGTTAGGTCTGCCCACTATATGACAAAGAGCATCAGTGTTTAACTTTATCAGTAACTTTATCAAGTATATCTGTTTTCCTTTTGATGAAACTCGCGGTGATGAATATCTAACTGAATGAAAAGTACAGAATTTTTCTGTAAATTGCTAATTGACGTGAAAAAAAAGACGTGAAATTAGTTTGGCGCAGTTCACAACGAAAGGTAAAGAAGGGAGCGACGTTCTTCTTGCCAGTCGCCGCATTATAAATTGAAAGAGCAATTTGTTGTATTTTTAGAGCCACGGAATCCAAAAGAGCCACAGAACTTAACATTGTCCGACGCACGACTGGTAGATGGGAAATTACGCATTAGCCTGAGATGGATTAAGCCAGCCTCAGACGTGCCAATAACATATTACAAAGTATTTTGGAGCCGGCTTGTTCATGGCCCAACCAATGATTCTATTCTCGTTTATCATAGAACAGTTCTGAAAGTAAGTTTATATAGCATATTTATATGCACAAAACTGAGCAGAAAGTGTATTCTTTCGTACAGATGCATTTTTTTTTTTTTTTTTTTTAAAAATAAATTAAAAAAAAATAATATTAAAATGTTAAAAANTAAATAATATTAAAATGATAGATAAGAATGGATGGAAGTGGGAAAAGTTTCTTTATTCCTAACAATCATCCTGTGTTTGATTTTTAACAATGGCATGCAATAAATCTTCAATACTCGAGGTCGTCTTCGATAATTAACAAACAAATATTATATCTTCAATTAAGAGAGAAGTTCTTCAAGCAGTTTGAACAGCAATCGTCTATACATTTTTTCACACTTGATATGACTTCTTTCACCTGTACCTGTACTACAATGGCGAGTGATTTTTCTTCGCAGGATAAAACTTGCTATGAACTGAAAAACTTGGAACCCAGGTGCCAATACTTTCTTCAAGTGCAAGCTGTTGCATTGTACGGTGGCCGGCGATTGTTGTCGCGAAAAGCATCGAAAGTTTTCAATAGCACCGATTACATGGCATACGGTAAGATGAAATTCCAGCCTGCTCTTCTTCCATCTGCTACTGGTACTTTTTGTTGAGCCTAATAATTGGGATAACAAACGAAGAAGTGCCCTTTCATTGAAGCCGATATGGGGAGACGATCTCGCAGATGCGAGCGATACCATGGCGATCTTCATTTGCGGCGAATGACTTGTCACTGCGGCGAGGTCAAGGTACGTTTGGTTTGGCCGATGAACCACGATGTAAAGGCATACAACGTCTCCTGGAGAGAGGCATCCTGCTCAGATTCGCGGGAAAAACTCGTATCCCGTCGAAAGAGAACCTGGTGGAAACTTGTTCAGGTACTGTAATGCATACTTTTGCTAATCAATAATCAATCGGTGCTTAATGCTACGTAATTTTCAATCTTTGTTCTTCTATTTTATCTTGGACAAAAAAAACGATTTCCTTGTTTCTGGTACAAACCAACTAACAATGTTCTTATACATTACTTACTTGGCAAGTAAGTAATTATTTACTATTTTTTTTCTACTATATTATTTATTTACTATTTTATTTACTATTTTCATTCCATTAAGTTATTTACTACATCTGCAGAAAATCGTGATGACAATGTTGCTTGAAGCTTATAGCAAAATATATCATAATACAGGAATTTGAATGTCACCATTAAAAAAAAAAAAAAAATTTTGTATAAAACCCAGAAATTTTGTNTAGACTGACATGAAAGAATGTAAACAGTATATTTTTAAAATATTTGGAAGATAATGTTAACTTGATACAACTATATCTAGCTTGACAAGAAACATTTATTAAATAAAATAATACGTATTAGTTTATAAATTTGTAAATTTAATCTTTAATAATATTTTATTTATCACTATATAAATAAATAAAATTTTATTTACTGATTATTTATACAACCATTGAAAGGATAGCAAATAATAAAATTAAGATTTAAAATCTAAGCTTTAGGGTAGCAATTGGATAATCTATGTTTTTTTTGTATTGATAAACAATTGCAGAATGTAAAGTCTTGTAGAATATGTACAAATCTTAAATGATTCTAAATATAAATTGAATGAAACTTACATCTTGCTCAATTGCTTTCAGACACCACACCTTGAAATAAAGCACCTTCAAAGTGAATGCACATACAACGTAAACGTACGAAATGTATTCAACAATATAAATAATGACGAGAACGGTGCCAGTCTGGAATTCTTTGCTACTGGATGTTCGAAACAATCAAAAGAACAAAAAGACAATAAACTGTTGCATAATAAAATAATGCAATGTAAAACCAAGTCGGCAAAGAGGAAACGACATTACGCTACTTATTTCTAATGAAATGGTCCCTTGGCCACCAAGTGAATATATCATTACTATTTTTAGGAATTAAATGTTCAAATAATCAAATAAACTTAACAAGTTTCTCAAATGTTTGTACTGTGTTTGTATCATTAAATAATCATAAAGGAAATACCAAACAAAATTTTCAATTCATCATCTTCATATTGATCGAAAAGAAGTATATATGTATGTATATACATAAAATGATTGTGAAGTGTCGTCATTAATGGTAAGAAATTTCTAATTTTTCTTGAATGTTACTAGTTTTTTTTTTTTTTTTTTAGANTTAATGTACTTGTGTTTCATGAAACTTTTTTTACAAGAACAATATATTTAAAAGTGTAAATTTCGTAACTTACAATAAGTATGTCATCCAGAAAGTTCCACGATACTATTTTGAATTTTGCGTTAACATAAAATGAGAAAATGAGTTATGACTGGTATTATAGGAATTCACTCCACGTTTGATTCTCTCCACGTTTCGTTCACACATTGTCACATATTTTCAGGTAAGTAGATACAATTAATCTACACAATTAAAATTCTATATTTAATCTTTATATTATGTAAGTAAAACTTTGTTCTTTGTCCAAATTAAAGAATAATTATAACTAACAAAATTGTAGAGAGATAATATAAGATTAATAATAAGTAATAACAATTTATTTAACAATTTTGCTGAAATTTATCTGAGGAAAATTATTATATTAATTCGGCTTGCTTTTGTTTTCTATCTAATCTATTATTATTCAAAAAGTTTCGACAGTCTTACTGACTATCACGTAATTTTGAAGTTGTCTAATTCTGAATTGAATTGAACCTGTTATTCTCATGTTATGCAAGATAATTCGTGGAAATTAATAAATATTTACAAGAAAAAACGAATGAGAAAGCTATGATTTTCGATGAATTCAATCAACTTGATTAGCAGATTTTGTGCAAATGCAGGATTTAACTTATAAAATATAATTACTTATGTCTATCTTTTATTAAACATAATTATTTAATTTGTGTCCAACGTTTATTACTACACTATAATTATTATGATACATTAAATTTAACACTAAAATTTATAATTTGAATTTTAATCTTGTTTTGTTCTTAGAAACAATAGACATACCGAATACGCTTGATTTAAGACCTACGAGAACAATAAAGTGGTAATTAAGTAGATAATAATTACATATAAATTGTTTTAAAGTAAATCGATTAAATTATGTTAGTATCTTCTATGAATAAAAATACAGTGAAAATGTCATACAAAGTATTTGATAGGGCAAACTTTGAATCAAAATAAAGTGAAGTTAAAGAATAGTAATTTTAGATTGCAGATCACTTATATTGATTGATCTGCGTTTAATTGTCAAAAATATATCACACTTGCCAAAGGAAGTTTGACAATTAAGGTATCTGGTTAATTTTCAAAGATATCAAACAATTGCCAATATATTTCCAAACTGAAAAAAAACGTTCCATATTTCATAAGTTCAGGAACAATATCAAGTATAAGGAAAATACTCCAAATGTTATTCTCTTCATTATTATTCTCTATTATTCCAATAATATATGAATGTTATTATATTACTGTATATAGTCGTATGAAATTACCAGTTATAATGGTACAGGATATATAGGATGATCCATTAATTTTAAATATATCCGTTGTTTTCTAGTCCCAAACGAACAACGTTTTCAGTGTTCTTCAGCGAAAGAAATTCAACGATATGAAATTTGAATTCTCTACATCAATTTGGACACACAATTTATAACATTGCAGGAACAAACTCAGACGCAATGAAACGTACATGTAATTCATTGACTCAATGACAACAGTGTTGCATTAACGCAAAATAGTTGACATTTCAAACATCTTCTCTGAGACAAAGAAGATTATTTTATAATTGCATGTGACCTCGAACAATCTCAATCGTGGCTTGTTGAATTGATTTTAAAGCCAGCTATCACATAGAAAGCTTACACTAAAGTGCAAATGATCTTGCAATATTCTCAATACATCCATTTACGCATTTATATGTTATAAATATACGTCATATTATGTTCTTTCTCATGCCATATGAAATTCAATCACATGCAATCTTTTCATGTTATTATATAATAAAAATATTCAAGATGAACAAAGCCATTCTCTAGTAATTGATTGATTTGTTTCTACGTTCACTTTAATAAATTATATATATAGAATAAAGGAATATATCGTGCAGAAAGACCATTTGTATTAGATAATGTACCTCACTGTAACTAATGTTTGTAAGAATATTTTGGAGAAGAAAAACTTTTCAGTATCTGTTAAAATGACTAAAAAATAATTTAAAATAATTAGTTAAAATAATTTTTTCTTACTTTCACTTATGTATTCATGTTGTTCACCATATTTCTACTTATGACAAGATATAATAACATAGATTAATCGATTTACTTTTGTATTGGAGTATCTATCAAGTAAAAAGCATTATCTTATTAAATCAAAATAAACATACCGACATGAAAGAGGACAAAGTCAGATTAATGTTTTGAAGACTAGATAATTTGCACTCGAGTTTATTAGTCAGAATCACCATAACAATTGCACGTTGTAACGATACGTCGTGGAAATACCATTTTTCATGTATCACATCGTCCGATACGTTTTTGCTCTAAAAATTTGAAACAAAATTATATTAATCTGATTATATTACTAAAACTCACGAATATATTTAAATAATAATAAATTTAATGCTCCTTATTCTGTAAGTAATAAATATATTTTTGATCATCTAACGAATAAATACACCGATCGGAAAACATAAAGCAATTAAACAGTTGATTCTTGGTTGTATAATTTGAGGTATTATTTAAAAAAAAAACCTTACCGCTTCGATTAATTCCTGGATAGAGTAGTATAATATATAAAATTGTATCAGTGCGCCAAGCATGTACATTATAATTAAACAGCCATCAAGGAAGCCTGCAGTATTCTGAAAAAAAAAAAAAAAAAAAAAAAAAAAANTCTCTTTATAAAATAAGCAGTAAGAAGAATACCAGAAAGCAAAACTAAAGAGTTAAAAATATGAAAATATACCGTTACGAACATAAAACTTATAAAGCAGAACCGGAAAACGTTGTTTAGATAAAGAATTACAATGTTTGGGGAGAGTAACTTCCTCAACATAAGAGCCATCCTACAATCACGAATTTTCATTTTAATTAATTCGTAACTTGTGAATTACGATTTTTTTCTTATGATACGACTACCAAACTATGATATTATAACATCTACGAAAGTCATCCCATTTAGAGAATTTTACAAATTACACAAATTATAAATTAATCATATTTTTAAATTATGTGTTGTTATCCAATACATTTTCAATATGTATAGTATATGTAAAAACTGTACTTATTGAAAGAAGAAAGGTAGTTAACTTTTAAATTCTCTTAGATCGTAGATTTAGAATAAATAATTCAGAACGTTACAAATTTTTGCGCAACAGAAAGATAAATTCTTTTCCAGAAATCATGTTCAGGATATTTTTTTTCTTAATGCTATTTTATTTTATACATGTGTTTAAAAAAATCAATATTTTTATGAATAATTTACTTTCTTCATTTATTCATCATAGGATAAGAAACTTTTGAAGAAATATACAATCATTTAAAAATGTATATAATTCCAAGTTGTAGCATGCCAGTAGAACAGACGTTCCAAAAAAAAAACTTATCTTTATTAGAATTAATATAGCAACATCCACAATTAATATCAGAAGTCAGAATCTGTCTGATAGAATCCATTTTTATCATTATGTAAATCAGATGTTTACTCACTCAACTACGGTTTCATAATGTCTAGTTAACAATTTCATTTCCAGTTTGATGCTCCTTTCATCTCCAGGCCATTTAATAACGTTGTTGTACGAACTCTCCAAAGCTTGTGGTTCTGTTTTAAATGTCGTTGCAAATTTGATCCTGAGATACTTATATTGTGCGGTCATTAAAAGAATGAAATGGATCGTGTAGAAATCCAAGCCAATTTTTCTCACTATCGTGTATGTACCGCCGATAATCTCCAGGACAACACCACCAATGAAAACATTGACTGAAAAAGGTTGCTTGGATATAACGGCTGGCATTCGATAATCCGAATAATAGAACTCGTTCTTCCGCGAGATTTCGACAAGTGGTAACGCTATCCAACCAATAACTGCAGTAATGCTACCAATTACGTAAATCGTCAGCGATTTCTCTATCGGTTTCACTACACTGACTGTGACGTCCTGTAGCGTTTCATTGCCTTCGATGAGACGATTCAGCTTTTCGATTAATCCACGTAACAATCTTTTACGACAATGCAAATAAATTATTAGCGTGATTATTTCTAACGACACCACTGCGTTCACTGTGCCATCCTTCAACGCTTTCTCCCTCGGTACGCAAAAAAGTCCCAAAATACAAGCAGCCAGGTAGACTAATTCTATGAACCAAACGATGATCGAATAGATTTTGAAGAGAACCGTCAGTTTCGTTTTCTTGCTCGTCATCGGCAAGAAATTCCCCGATAACGTGTTTACAATATTGTTTAAACGATTCAAGCTACGAAAATCCATTCTCTTCGTTGCTTATCCTTTTCAATAAGGATAAAGGAAATTGTTTAGCGAATTAGTACATGCATAGTTTTATTTCATCTTATGTATTACATAACAGTAGAAGCTACTAGCAACTTTTCTTTATTAAATTTCTTCGAAAATAAATATAGTGAAGCTGACGCGATAAGTATGTCCTACGAATGGACAGCCAAATGCAACGAAAATACATAAATGTTCAATATCTTTGTTTTAAATCTTCTTCGTTATTAACCCACTTGACAACATCCTGATATTTAAAAAAACTCACAAACGTTCTGTCCGAAATATTTGATGCGACTGTAGCTTGTCTGTTTATTCGTACCATTTTCATCAGTAGCACCATACACTTTCGTATAGATGTGTTTTATTATCGATCGTCACAACTTTGTCAGCCCTCCTATAATTATGCTACGTCTCCTCAGCATATATCAAAGTGCATCAGTGTTTGACAAGCATATTTATCCTTTTGACGTAGAAATTCATTTCAGAGTTTTTCTGTACATCGCTAATTACAGAAACGTGGAATTAGCTTCGTTCAGTTTAAAACAGAAAGCAAAGTGAATACAGCAAAGTCTTCTTGGCAATTATCCACATTATTAATTGAAAGAGTCTAATTTATTTATTAACTTTTAGAGTCGCGAAGTCCTAAACAACTGTAATACTTCACATTATTTCACGACTGATACATGCCAACTTCAGATATGCCGATAATATATGTTACAGTGTTGGAAATATGTTCATGATCCTCTTCTCGTTCAACAATTTCTGGAAGTGAGTTGTTTTATATATTTATGAAGAAATGAATTCTTTGTTAAAAATAAACATAACGATAACATTGAAGTAATAAAGAAGAATGAAGGAAAGCATTTTACATGAAATTTTCAAATTCTTTTGTACATATACAGACGTATATTTAATTTCTGTTACAAAAAGTTGGGTTTATGCAGAATCTGAAGAAGGAAACAACAGAATGAAATAGGTATGATCAAGGCTCACGAATCTTTAGTTCGACTCACAGCTTACTTTCGTTCGTCTATTTCGATTTTTCATTTTTTCCATTTTTCTTCTTTTAGACAGATCTTTAGCAATCTGCCATATTCCATTTCGATTATATGTAAAAAAATATGTGAAAGATACATGGACCTTCCTGCCTTTCTCTTGTTTCTATTTTTCATATGTGATCCGGTGTGTTGCTATTTACATTCATTGCTATTTTATTTGTTAGTATATATATATACATATATATGTTCCTTGAATTTTTTCTATCTCTCGCCTTCAAATTTAGCGTTTATTTTTTTTTTTTGTATTAATTATTTTATTACGTGAAATGTAATTATTATATCTATGTCCAACGCGTGTTACTACATTACAATTATTATAAATTAAAATCTCGTAATGTGTTTATTTAATCATGTCATGTACCGCAGAAATGAATTAGTCTTGTCTTGCTTTTAGAAACAATAAGCATATCGAATATGCTTGATTTAAGACCTGCGAAAACATATGTTAATAAAGTTACAATTAAATTAGATTTTCATGTAAAGTGTTTTAAAAGTAAATTGATTAAATCATGCTAGTATACTTTATAAACAGGAATAGTAAAAAAGAAATGTCGTACAATTGATAGCAATTGATAGAAGAAATTTTGAATTAAGATAAAGGTAAATTTAAAATTGGTGATTTTAAATATATTCTGAATTGTAAATCGCTCGTGTTGGTTGATTTACGTTTAATTCCAAAAGATTTGACAATTAAAACGTCTGATTAATTTTACTTTCGGGGATAATGCTCAAACAATATGTGAATGTTTATCAATATATTGATAAACATTCTATGGTTTTCAGCTAAATTCCACCAATATGGGATTTTGAAGGGATGAAGCGGAAAGTGAAGTTTTCCTATTAGTGAAGTTTTCCTATTAGTGAAGTTTTCCTATTTATTAATAAATAAAACACCTCGAAAATTAATAAATACCCGAAGCTAAAGGTTTATATTTGGAATTGGGGGGGGGGGGGGGGGGGGGGGGGGGGGGGGGGGGGGGGGGGGGGGGGGTGGGGGNTATATTTATCCGATATATACTCCATAAATCTGGAAGCAACATCAAACATCGAAAAATATTATGATTTAAATATTTAATTAAAAAGATATATCATTTGACTTAATTTTCATTGACATAGCTAATTTTTTTAATTTTTCCACATTGAAGAACCATTTATATCAAATCATTATTCTTCACTGTGCCATGTATTTAAAAGGAAATTATTTTGAAGAAAATTTTCAGTTTTTTCTAATCAGTTGAAATAAATATTTTACGTAACAATCCTTGATAATTATTCATATTGGGGGGAGTCATTTCGATCTCGTATAGTCTCTCGTTATGCCTTAAAAAAGTCGTAAGGCGTTTAAAAAAACATATGTTGTAAAACGACATATCTCGGTCAAAATCATCGATTGTCAAAACACAATCTTCCCCAATGTAAATGATTTAATTTCTCCTCATTTCTACATATTTTTGTATCTTTATTTCACATGTAATTCATATTTCATATCATTTTTATATTTATAAAACTCTCACATTTATAAAATACGTATACTAACATATAATTATTCTATTTACCTCTGATAATATTACATATCACGGATTTGATTATTTATCGAGTAAAAGTATCATATTATCATGTTAAAAGAAAAAACTTACCGACATGAAAGACGGTAAAGTTAAATCAATACTTTGAAGATTACATAATTTGCACTCTAGTTTATTAGTCAAAATCATCATAATAATTGCGCGTTGTAATGATACGTCATGGAAATACCACTTCTCGTGTATTACATCGTCCGTTACAGTTTCACTCTAACAATTTGAGATAAATTTGATTAATGTATTCACACAATGATGATTACAACGTATCGCTATAAATGTATTAATTTGACTTTGCATTACTAAATTCATAGATATATTTAAACATATTTCTTATCTATTGCATTTTTTTTTTTCATTGTCTAACGAATATTAATAAATACGAAGTAATTAAACACTTTAGTTTTTTTCGTTAATTATTATTATAATTTATATTTTAAATTATATATACTATACTATAAGTTGTTATTATTATAATTTATACTATAAATTTGTACTTTATATATATTTTTTTATATATATTTATATATATTTATGTATATTTTATATATATATATTTATATATATAAAATTAATATATTTATATAAATATATTAATTTTAATATATCAATTTATTAAATTATTAATTTAATAAATCAATACATTTTTATATTTATTTATATATATTTATACTTTATATATATAAAGTTATAATTTATACTATAAATTATTATTATATTATGGTTGTATCACTTACCGCTTCGATTAACTCTTGAATAGAGTAGCATAATATGTAAAATTGCATCAGTGCACCAAGCGTATACATTGTAACTAAACATTTTTCAGGAAAGAATCCAATGCTCTACAAAAAAAATGAACAATTTTGTAAAATGAGCAACAAGTCTTTGTGAAACACGCAATAACAGGGGAAATAGTGAAATAACGAAATTACGAATTGAAAAGTTAAAAATTGAAAATATACCGTCACGAGCATAAAACTCATGAAGCAGAACCGGAAAACGTATTCTACATAAAGAAATCCAATATTTGGGGAGAGCAATTTCCTCAACATAACAGCCATCCTGCAATTACGATTTTAGTTAATTCGTAACCTACGTATTTATGATAATATTATGATTTTTATAAATTAATATTAATTTTATAATAATTTTATATTAATTTTATAATAAACTTTTCATAAATTACGTACTTATGATAATATTATGATTTTTATTATTGGAAAATTTTACAAAAAAATTATTTATTTATATATTGAAGTTATATATAATCATATATAAATCCGTCTTTTACATTGTTGTCCATACGTATATAATACATATATAAAGTATGTAAAGCTGAACATATTGAAACAAGAAAAATGTTCAATCCTTAAATTCTTTTTATATCATAGATTTAGAATTAATAATTTGATGCTTTTTTTTACCATTTCATATTAAAAGAAACAATATTTTTGTGAATAATTTAATCCTAAAGATACAATGAAATTAATAAATGTTGAACAAGGATGTAAACCATCCCTCTTTAAATCGATCAGTTTTTGCTCCGAAATTAAATCTGTTGAAATTTCGATTTTTGAAAATTTCAAAATTTTTTATGTACTGTACGAAGTGAAAATACATCTAAGTTTGTTTTTTTCCAATTTCAATTAAAAATTTCAATTAAAAATTGAATTGCGAAAAGCAATTTCTGATGAAATTCGATTCGATGAAAACGAATTTCTGATGAAATGAAAATGAAATTTTGAGAAGTTAGAAAGCAGGAGGAGATGACTCCAAATATAAACTTTTAGCTTCGGTTATTTATCAGTTTAATATTAAACAAAATTTTTCACTAAAATACACTGAATCCAGCCTAACATTACTAGTCAAATATTTTCACTGTAACAATCGTTGTTGACTGTCAAATAACCGAGAATATATTCCACAATAGATAT
>NIPQ01090321.1:3635-16852 GCA_002806875.1 Lepidotrigona ventralis hoosana
CCAAAAAAAAAAAAAAAAAAAAAGAAAACACTGCTCGGCCGTGTAAATAAACTGATTAAGACTCGTCAGAAATGAAACGCATAATTATCACAAATGTTTGGCGTATTAGAGATACGCGAGATAAAAAGTTGAATAACTCTGTAAATCGACTGAAGCGTCGAATGTCATTTCTTTCGGCTATTGGACAGTATTTTGTATATTCAACTTTGACTTAGGTAAATTTTATTCAAATAACTTTTGATAAATTAATTGTATGTTTTTCTTGTAATGATTGTTTTGTAATGATCAATTAATTACTGATTCTTTAAGGGATTCCAATTCGATTCGATTTACTCTTTTCGAAAAATACAAACAGAACGCATATTTATTTAGATGTTACGTATTAGTGTGACATTTATTTATAACATTTATTTATAACAAAATGTTGACGATCGTATTTAATCTAAAAGAGATAGACACCGCAGAGACAAACAAGAACGCTTCGTGCCTCGTTCTCAATATTTCCCTATCTCCACCCCCCACCCTCCACCCTCCCCCCCCCAAAAAAAAAGTGAAATACTTTAATATTTTATTTCTGATAATTCATGCGGCGTTCACGATATTCATTAAAGGCTTCGAGAGATCACGAACTTTATATCTCGGTCGATTGAATTGCAATTACTACAAAAACTGCATACATATGCGCGATATTCAAGCTAATCGTTGTATTTTTAAATTTAATTACGTTTCCGTCACGTGCTACTCAAAAATATCAATGAGAAGGCTCACACGGATAATTTGCATTTGCACGGGGAAACCTTTTTTTATTTCTAGCTCCTTGTGCGTTAGAAATATCACGGAATTGTTCAATATTAAATATATTTAGTATTATTGTATAACTAATTCAATCAATTAAATATATAATTCATACTCTACACAAATCTATTTAGATGTTTTCAAATTATTATAAATCTGACGTATATCTTTGGTATAATTTTGATCTTCGATCTTATCTCAGACGATGCAATAAAATTGAGAATCAATAAAAAATTCATCCCGAGTGTTTGTTCAATGTTGGAATCTTCGAACGATTCGAAATATCCGTTTCTAAAATCTTTATGAACCGTGAGCAGTTCGTTACGGATAAAAACGTAGAACTCAAGTGATACAGATACATTGCCCCGTTTCAGTTTACAATCAAAAATACCATCGAATCTGCACTAAACGCTTATAAGCAATAATCCACATTTGTAATTAAAATATATCGTAGAACATTTATAGAAATAATAATTTCAGCGACAAACGGCTGCGGCAAACGTTGGCAGCTTCGACGCCTAAATTAACTAAACTTAGAACGCAGAACATTTGTATTACGTGGATAATTAGATTCGGATGCCTTTAGCGGGCAAGAGGCTGCTAGGAAAACAGAGGGTAATTAAGATAACACGGGACAATTGAATTTCAGATTCGTCGATGGCGAGTGTGGCTCCAGTAGCGGCGACAGCACAGGCCAATTAGAATTAAGTGGCGGTGAACAACCGGAAGAAGCATCCCCGGCATCGATGCACGAAACCAACAACAATAGTCTACTTCATGAAGATTTAGAGCGCAGGATACCGTAGCTGGCCTAATTGCGTCCAAGAACAACGGTCGATCCTCGTTGACAAATCCTGTTTCGATGAAGCTGAACTTCGTCCGTCACATCGCTGTCTTCTTCTCGTAATCGAGAAAAAAAAGAAGAAGAAAAAGAAGAAGACCCTCAGTCGCGAATTGTATTTTTGTAAATTAAACGGAGCGAAAGGGAAGAGAAGGGAGGAAGAAGCGCGAGAGACAACGACGACAAGAACAAGAGAGGAGAAAGAAGACGAGACTTCATCGAGATGTGGAAACGAGAATAGCAACGAAGAATCGTCGTCGTCGTCGTCGTCGTCGTCGTCGTCGTAGTGAAACGATCGTTAAATAGCCACTCGAGATTTATCGAAGAAGATGCAATTCGGCTTTTACGAAATGATCCGTCCAAGGTCGACCTCTGGAGATCTTTCGAAGGCCAACAAGATGGCAAGATTGACAGAGAAAGAAAAAAAGACTGACTTCGCGAGAATTCTCTGGCTTTGTCGTCTCTCCTATTCTTTTTCCTTTCTTTCTTTCCTTTCTGTCGCGAACATTTTTTATTCTTCCCTTTCACCGGTGACATCGGGCCAGTTGCCTTGGAACATCTCGAACATCCTTCGGCTACAGGCATGGACCGGTACCATCGTTTGTGCCCATTCTCGACGTATTAATCATGTGCCAAAGGTACTCGAAGCAGAAACGACGAAACGAGTAAATATCGCTGTTCAACGATAGATAGCTCAGATCGATCGAATCGAAAGAAATAGAAACGAAAATTGTGACGAGCTCGCAATTGTTCGGAAGAAGATATATCCTTCGAGGGAAGATTGGAAAATTTGCGCGATAGTTGGCCGGAACGCTTCGAAGGATTTCGAGGTCGACGCCGTAAGATCGAATCGCATCGACGACGATAAACGATCGACGAGTGCAGAAAAAGGAAAAACAAAAATATGAAGTGCGTGAGAAACTGTGATAGAATTTCGTATTAGAACCTCATTGCACGCGACACAGTGCTAAATACTTTTTTTTTTTTTGTTTTGTTTCTTTGTGGTCTATCTAATCGTCTACGGTCTGCAAGTTGGATAAGAACCGATGGAGGACGTTCGTCAGACCGGAACCGGCCGTCTCCGGAATGGACGATCAAAACGGAGCGACACGACGAAGTCGTTGTCCGACGCTGCAGAGCAACGATGAAAGAAAACTGGTGAAAGTGACCGCGATCAAAAGAATCTATCCTATTCGTGGATTCGAGCATCAAACGGTACGCACAACTTTGCAGGGATTAATATTTCCATTAATATTCACTACTTACTACCTACTTAATTAAACGATCTTCATCTTTCGATGAAAGAAATTGTCTGAAAGTTTTTTGAAAATTTAAATCCCTTTCAAATTTCCCACTTGCTGTTGTTAAATAATTTTTGATCGAATGATTTTGATAAAGCAGGTTTGCTCCAAAGTTTCTTCAAATACAAATTACATAGATTATATCAGAGATAGATTTCAAGCTGTTCTCGCGCCACTATCTCTAGAAATAAATCATTGATAAAATATTAAACGCTATCTATCGAAATAAATCGAACAATCGATAGAATTAAATGTTACAAGAGAAAACAATATTACTATATTGTTACTACTATCAGCACCGATAACATTAATACAGGAAAAAGCAAAGAGCTCCGTTTGACGTTTGAATCGAGCGCTTTGAAAGAAACGAGTGAAAGTATGTCCGAAGACACGGACTTTCGAAGAATAACGCGTACCTTAGACATATACATATTATATATATATACACACACATATATATATTAATATATACGTGTGTATTAGCACGTTGGTGATTAATGCGATGTATGTTAATCACGAATGTGATAATATAATAATTTACTGTATTATCTCGAGAACGGGGACCAGAGACATCGACTTAAGTTACCAAATCTCGCTGAAACGCGAGATAACGCGCTTCGACTAGCTTCGTACCGATCGATTCCGCGAGGTTTTTCCACGTCCCTCTCTTCGGTATAAGAGCAGGGCGATGCATTTGATCGACGAAATGTGTCACGGTCGATGTACGAAACTAGTCACGTACGATTTTCATCTCATTCGCCTTAAACTCGTGGGGGTTTTTATTTCTTCTCTCACTCTCTCTCTCTCTCTCTCTCACTCTTTTTTTTTCCTTCTCTCCTTTTTTATTACTTTCTACCGCGTTCAACCGCCACGACATTTCGCTTGAACAATCGCTTCCCTTCGACATTTACTATTGTACGATCACTGTTCGATTCTACGTGAATCTCGATCGTCGAGCCTAACCGGAATCCTATCGCGTTTGTTTGAAGTTAACGAATCCTGGTTTCCACGGCCTGGTGAAAATTAGCGATGTCGAACGAAATTTAGAGAACGAGAATCCGGATGTTAGGCGTACGTCTGAAAAAAATATGTGATACTTGCCTTGCGCTGAAATCAGCGTCTCCTCTGTCGAAAGAGAAAGAAAAAAGAATTAGAAGAATTTATAAATAGCCTTCGCGGCTCTCGCCTGCCTGGATTTTTGCGAGAAAAACTGCTTGGAAAGTTTCGAGCGTGAGCTCGCGATACGTGCATACGTCCTCTGAGAAAACGGCTTGAACTTTTCGTCAGTATTGCGATTGGCCTGATCAGTAATCCGAATGAATGCTGAATTAATACTAGTGTCCTTCGATCTTTGGCGTGTATAAATCTAGTAAAAACGTTGCCACTGTTTCGTGAAAAAAAGAGACTCACGCTAGATGATACATCCAACAACAAATCTGTGTCAGTTTTCATCTACTGCGTATAAATTTGTAACGTTGCAAACAGCTAAATATATACTAGAGATACTTATGCCAGTGTCAAACAAAAATCCCGCTCTTCCTTTTAACGAAAGTTTCGTATAATACTAACTTGCTCGTTAACTCTCTGCGAATCAACGTGGCTCTTCTGGCGTAAAAGGAATTCGCGCGACAACCCGACTGCTCTAATTGTTACGACGTGCTTCAATCCTACGTACTACGATACCTAAATCATGTACAAAAGAAACTCTCTACATAAATACACGCGAACCTTGCATTTCTGTGTGAAGCTTCCAATTCCAAGTTTAACGTAACGTACGATTAACTGCTTACGAGAGAAAGTGTCATGCCCGTGAAATCCTTGGTAATGAATGGTGCCTCTCTTTGTTTTCCATTCGACGCGTCGATCGAAAAGAGCGCGAAACATCCGAAAAGAGAATCAGCAGAGCTAGTTTAGGTATTTTAGTATGATGTTCGTACGGTTTTTATATTTCTCTCCCTCTTTTCTATTATCTCTAAATATTATGGTTTTTCACGAACATTATTCCTACCAAATTACTAAGGATTTCCAAGCATACACGCGACTAAATACCATAAGATTAAAAATATAAAAAGAAAGAATAGTGTATGTATATATATATATATATATATATATATATATATATATATATATACTTGAGTTATGTTTCTATGTAGTATATATATATAATACATTACATATGTGTATGTATATATAGATATATATTTTCTAAACAAAAGAGTTTTATAAGTGACCGAATTTCTATGCAGTCGTGTATATACACAGCGGTTGTGCGTGTGTATCTACGCGTTTCGTCGAAAGAAAGAAATCGTTAGAAATGAGAATATATGTATATGTAAATATACAAACGTAACAGATTATGTATATCCTATTATGTATTCGAGTCGAAAAGTGCACAATCAATTATTTCTTGGCCCACCGAATGAGTAATAAAATTTGAAGAACTACATAGAAAGTAAACAGTGAAGAATTCTAAAGATTAAAAAAGATAAAAAAAGACTAATTTTCCCTTTTTCAACAACTGTCCGCACTTCAACTTATAATTGCAATTGTCCTCAGATATTATACTTGGAAAACAAAAATTTAATCAGTCGAAAGCGAACGAGAAACAATTTTCTCTTTCTGCGATATTAAAGAATAAATTATTCTTTTAGTTTCATTTATATTATTTCTATCTACTTTGCTTATTTAGAACTGTGACACTTGCAAAACTATCGGAAGTCTACATTTTCCTTGCTATTAAACTCAGGGAGGAAGAATCTCTACGAATTCAATTCATAATCAGTTTGAGCTAACTTTGTATCGCAAACTGTAACGATGAATTAACGATTCATCCCAGTTCATACAGCGAATGTTATTCATGACTTTACCTAAATGATCCAGTACAAAGTTTCACGCGAAATTAACATTCTACAAGCCAACGATTTCGAACCATTGTTCTAGACTGAAGAGCTACGTGAGATTTGTCGTGCAGCTAACAATCGCAAGAATCGTTCGATTTCATCGTCGTTTCTTCTTTTTTTCTTTCTTTTTCGCGAATATGTTTGTTGCGTTTGCAATGTCTAAGAAATAATTGAATGTGTACGGTTAATCCGGATGTAATGTACAAACACACACACACACACACACACACACACACACACACACACACACACGGTATGTGCACGAGGAGTTTACGTACACGTATACATATATGTATAAGCATACGATTAAATAATAGACATGAACGACGCGAGAAACGGAAATGTATTGTCTTACAATGACGAGTCTCAAATGCGGGAACTTCCTTTCGTATTGTAAATTGTCGCGATTGTAAAAAGCGTTTCGACGGATTGATATTTTTTTTTTCTTTTCTCTTAGGATACATATCGATGCTGAATTCTTTTTCATTTCCTTTCTTTCTTTCTTTCTTTCTTTCTTTCTTTCTTTCTTTCTTTCTTACGTTTCTGTTCGATGGGAAACCCGACGAGGATATATCGTGCAATCATGAAATCGAATTTAATGTTAACATTAGAAAGTAGAGAAGAAGTTCCACGCCATATTTTTCATGGTACTTTTATTTTTTTCTTTTTTTTAATGTTATCGTACTCTTTCGAAGGAATATAACAATCGAAGCTAACGGTGATACACATTTACCATCCCATTACACACTCATACTCACTGATCAGAATTGCATATTTCAAGAGAAAACATATTCCTATGCCACATATTAGTTTATACTTGCGCACCATATTATTGTTATCGCTATGATTACCCTACGATTTGTATTATTATTATTAATTATTATTATTAATATTATTAATATTTTATTGCTATAGTTTAATGTCACGTTAGTACAATTCTTGTCATTTCGGGTCGATCGACGCACCTATGCGAATCCCCATGTTCCACAATGAACACGGATCATGATATTATTTATCGTTAATAACGATAGGAACTGAATAAAAAAAAAAAATAGTATTTGCAATAGAAAATAATCGCACAAATTAAGTTTTCCACGTTTTTCGTTCGAAATCTATCGTATGTTCCTTTTTCTTTTTTTTCTTTTTCTTCCAAAATTAATCGCAAATGAACGAATTGACCGACACTTTTTTTTCATGCTTCCGTTACGAATGCTATTTTTGTTTGATAACGAATTACAGAATTTTACTAGCGTACGTGCATAAACGAACGAGGGAAATATTTTGTGAATATAAAATAGCGAGTAGTGAACGTGATACGTCGCGTCGATCGAAAAAACATCGCTACATTTGTAGATACTAAAAAGAGTTTTTGGAGAAAAAATATTTCAAACGGCGATATCCTCCCTCGATTCGGTCACTATTCATCTAACATTTCAACACGCATGAAATACGCGCTCATACTTTCTTGCGACACGTAACACGGAAAACCGAAACGAATTTTCAAGCGAATCAGTCTCGTTCGCTAATTTTACTGAGGTACTTAATTTCTGAAAGTAACAGGGTGCAATTTTTTATGGCATGTATTCGTCCTTTAATATTTTACGATTTGAATATTCAACATTGAGAACTTTTCTGGAATATTGGGAATTGTTTTCGAGAAGTTAGATGGAAAAAAGTTGAACGAAAGTTTTGAAACAACTGTGAAAAAGAAAATTCGAAGTTTTGAGCGTCGATTTTATTTGAAAGGAATATGTGAACCTCATTATTGAAACGTGAAATGGAACGTATGAACAAAATATTAGACAGAAAACTCTGACGACGTTCTANTATATATATATTATAAACAGAGCTATATATATATATATATATATATATATATATATATATATATATATATATATATATATATATATATAATATTTATATATATATATATATACGTATACATTTGTGTACAAAACAAAAATATAAACCTCCTAAATAAAATGAGCTGGCCTCTGCAAGCCCTGTTTTACGTAAAAAGTACGTCTTTTTATTTTAAAATCTTCATTTTGAAACTTCTTTGTTCAGAAATAGGGGAATATATCGACATATTATCTTTATTTCTAGCATTACAATTTAATCATTTCAAATTATATTTCTTTTATTATATTATAAATTTTATTATCTTTTGTTATATTATAAATTTTATTTTATTTTATCTATTTTTAATATGTTCTTTCGTATATCTTATTTATTTTTTTATATTACTATATTACTATAACTAGTGATCTTTATGACTCTAGCCAATAAAGAGGGCGTTAGTGTTCAAATAAACTTCCTAACCTGGTGACTTTTTTTGAGTTTAATATTTTTTAAATACAAATTTAAATACAAGATTAATACTTAGATTTTTATTAAAAGACTTCTTTACGAATATTAACACGATGATGCAATCTAAATGTACGTATATATAAAGGTATTTATATATAAAAAAGAAAATTAGAAATGTTAATTTCTATTAGGTTACAATCTCATACTCTCTGTTATTGTCACGTTTTGAGCTGTTAAAAATTTTATATACAGCAAGTTTAGTCTACATAGTTTTACATTATATTATTTTGATTGTTTATTAGACACGAAAAAGAAAAACAGCGCAATGGATTTATCAAGTGGCAACACATTGTTGAACAAAACAAGAAACAATACATTTGAAAATGATTCAAATACATTATTGAATGAAGAAACAAATAATCCAATTACAAATATGACAGGAAATGAAATTTTCAAAAATTTATCTTTATTAAAATTGCAACGCCTTCCTGATGAATTTACTAATTATGTTTCAAAACTTGTTGATCTTAATTTGTGCAATAATCATCTTCATGCTCTACCAAGCTCTTTGAACATGCTAACTGGACTAGTATCTTTAAATCTAAATAATAACCAATTGTATTCACTCCCAGATGTAATTTGTGAATTAAGCAATCTAAAGAAATTATGGGTTTGTGAAAATAAAATAAAACAACTTCCTGATAATTTAGGAAATTTGTCACATTTAGAGATCTTATGTTTAAATATGAATCAATTAACGAATCTTCCAAATTCATGTGCAAAATTAAGTCAATTAAAAATTTGTTGTCTCAATGTCAATAAATTTAAAAAAATACCAAATTGTATAGCCAAAGGAATGAAAAATCTGCAAATCCTCGAGTTGTCACGTAACAAACACATAAATTTAAATATTTATCCCAAGAGTATTAATTTGACTACATTTTACGCAGAAGAAAATGGTAAGTGCACTTCATTTCCAAAATGGATATTGAGCTCTAGCTATGAAAAGCTTGAAACAGTATCACTGAATGAAACTAGATTTCAAAAATTCAATTTGCTAAAAAAGACATCTATATGCCGTATTAAAAGATTATTCATGAAACAGTGTGATCTGGACAGTAAAATTATTGAAAGCATAATCTCAGAAATGACAGATATTGAAGAATTAATAATTGGAAATGAGAAAATATTTCATCAAAATTATTTTTCATCCATGCCCATTAACATGAAAAGAGACCCATCTAATCTCAAAACGATTGATATACAAGATACTGGACTTCTGGAAGTACCTAAGACAATAGAGAGACTTGTAAATCTGTCTAACTTGAACTTAAGCTCTAATAACATTTTCTTCTTACCAGAAGAAATATGTACTTTGAAAAATTTAAGCACTTTAATAATAGACAACAATCACTTAGCAAGTCTTCCTGAAAATATTGGGAAATTAACATCCTTAAAAGAATTAAAACTACGTCACAATGAATTGAACAAACTGCCTGAAAGTGTAAGCTTATTACACAACTTAGAGTACATGGATCTGTTCGATAATGAATTTGAATCAATGCCAAATGTAATAGAGAGCTTACCAAGTTTGAAAGGACTGGATCTAGAACAAAATTATTTCTCAACTGAACATTTATGGGTAAGAACATAAAAGGAATACAATTTACATGACTGAAATCAAGCCAAATTTTGTTTAAAATCAATTTAACAATTCACTTATTTAAAAAAAACATTACCATGCACTTTTTATATTAATAAATCAAATCATTAGCATAGGTATAAATATATGAGAGATAATTTGAGAAATTATTGGAATTCGGTATATTATTCGATATGTACGAATTCTATATATGATTGTGAATTCATCTCTGGAGTCAAATCAAAGTCATTATCAAATACAACGAATATATCATCATCATTGAATTTTTCTGAAAGTTCTTCGCTCAAAGCAGAATATACTTCCAATCCGGTGTAAGTTAAAATTAATTAAGTTAAATTTTCTTAGTTTGCTTCCTACTGAAATATCATTCTTATTTTAGACCATATGATGAGTACAAATTTAAGGAACATTGGGATACTTCGGAAGATTCGGCCGACGAATTTGATCCTCACGGTAAAATAAAATTATATAAATTTCATAATTCTACCGACACGATAACAATTTAATTAAAACATGTTCGTGTCTCTTTCTTGAAGCGAATGCATTTGTAAAACATTTATGAATCTTTGATTCTGTGTAACGATTTAAATAAGTATTTCTAATAATATACATATTTTATTTTCAGAAAATAAGGAACCAAAGCCACGAGTCTATCCCCCTTTCAAGTTTTATCAGCCATTTCAACAAATATTTTGTCCTTCAGACTTTCACGAGACTCGCGTTATAACACGAATTAGAAAGATGTTACAAAATGGAACTTTAGTTTGGTCATCAAATCCTGAGGAAGGCCAATTCGAAGATCCCTAAACTAAAAGACTGACAGTCATACAAAAGATAGTTCAATGATTTTTATTTGAATTATATAATATTACTGAGTTGTATTATATAATATTTCTACTACATTATTATTACTTTATTGCATTTTCATTACTTTATTACTTATTATTACTTATTATTTTTCATCAGACAATTTTAAAGAAAAAAATGTGAGTTAATTAAATACGTTTAAGTTAATAATGTTTGATAGAATAATAGAATTCTTTGGAATTCTTACCAGATTTGATAAGTGATTCTTTAACTATCTTTTGTTTTTATATTTAATTATTTACTTATTTATTTAATTATAGATAAAAATACTCAAGGAATAATTTAGACAAACTAATAATAATGATTATACATGTAATATGATTATACATATATAATTGTGGAATGCAATTTTTTTTTCTTGGTAAATAATTCACATGAATTATTTTTACAATGAATTTGTAAAAATAAGCAAAGACTGATAGATAACTATTATCATTAATTTTTATACAATTATTTTAAATAATCCTTTTTTGGAGAATATCTTTTATCAACATACAGTTATTATATATGCAATTTATATACTTGTACAATTTAATTTTGATCATGTTATTCTTGTCTCGTGGTCCAAGATATAAAATCTTCCCACAGTACAATTTTTAATTCTAATGAGAGATACATTCCATATGTGTATTAATAAAAATTATGTAGTACAAAAATTGAAATCAATAAACATTTATCTTTGTATATTTTCGTATATACTTTTAATACAAAATTGAAATGTAATATTTAGTTTTAGCACCACCTGGTAAAAAAATTATAAACAATATAACTGAATCTTTGTAATCATTGCCACAATTGCCACATTGCTTTGTAATCATATTGCCACAAATATTTCTACAATAAAGTAAAATAATATATATTGAAAAATGGAGCTTTTAGTTGATGATTTAAGAAAATACATTACGTTTGAATGATTTGTAGCTCTTTTACAAATGCTTTGCCTCGTGCGAACAGCCAAGTTTGATTTACGATTTTGAAATATATCTCTTATCATTTTTTGTGGAAATTCAAGTGCATAATTTCTTACCTAGATAGTAGATATTTCTGCTGATGACAATGATAACCGGCGATATCACAATTTTTTCACAGAACGAAATTTTATAACGTAACGAACGAACTGCAACGGTCACTGCAGTAACGCGCGCAATTCATTTCGAGAATCGAAAGATCGATACTCTCGAATTCAGAAAGGGTCACGTGACACTTCTCTTAAACGCGGGATTTTATAATTTTGTTTCGTAACAATTAAAATACTGGCACAATACCGACGCCAGTACATATTAAATTTATTAAGATTTTATTAAAGTATTAAAATAATATAATAAAATAAAATAAAAAGTAGTAAGAAAACAAATAATACTTGTTAATATCACGTAGTATTGTTACCGTAATAAGATATATTAATACTTTTATGATATCCCTCTAGCTATTGTTTCCTTTCTTTTTTTCTTTCAACTATTTTAAATATTCGTTCTTAAGTAATCATCAGAGTACGAGCTGAAATACCAAATAAAATAGTAGTTTATTTACACGTCTCGTTGAAACATACATTTGCCAATTGTTCTACTCTTCGTAATTCCTCTTTCCTTCTTTTCTCCTCTTCCTTCTTTCTCTTCACTTTCCATTTGTGTAGTTCCTTCTTCTCACGTCGTATTTTATCTATATACAGTAAGTAAATAATACTCATAACATGAATTTAAATATTAAAATAGTATGTTATATTTACCTCTAGAATTCAAGATACATCTACAACATTTACATTGATCTTTTTGAACGATTCGTGGCATTTTTTCACACCTCTTCACAGCTATCTTGTCCAAAATTTCCCTTAATTCAAAACAGAACCGTTATATTACTAGTAACTCTACAACAAGATGCATCACGTAATTTTAAATAAAAATATTTGCATGAACAATCATGATGCATCCTGCCTATCTCCAAATTCTATCGTACCAAGATTCCTCCTTTTTACGCACTTCCTATCCCGATTTTTTTGATCCTTTTCCTTTTTCTTATTCTGGCTTCTCTGAAGAAAACTGAATCGTTGTTTCTTCTTCTCTTCCTTCTTCGGTTTACAAACAGAGGTCAAACTTTTGATAGAATCGTCAGTACCAATCCGACGGTCTACTACGTAACGCGTTTGATAACTCTGATTACACATTTCACATTTCCCTGTACAATCTTCTCCTATATCCGAACAGGAACAAACATCTTCGTCATTCCACTCCAAAGAATCGGTGAAGGTATTTTTATCCTTTTTATTCTCGTTTTTATTCTCGTTTTTATTCCGCATATGCCTAAATTTGAAATATGGAAAATAAAAAGAACTCGCGAAATCCAATAGTGAAATCAACTCGATATCGTAAGTTAAATTAATTTGTAGTATTTTCAGAATTATGTATCGAAAAAGTTGATCTTTCCAAAAATAACGTAATTTATTATTGATTAAAAAAAAAAAAAAAGATAAAACTGTATAATTTTTAAAAAAATGTATAAAGTAATTCATTGTAATTGTAGTTGTATTACGGAATTATCAA